>VWZF01001080.1:892385-919560 GCA_013396755.1 Sclerurus mexicanus
GACACGCGGGGGTGCAGGGAGGGCGATGCCTGGCTTTTGGGGTCCTGTAGAGGCAAAAGACTCGGATCGCAAAGACTTCCTGCGCCTTGGACAGGGCCCTGGCCGCGCAGAGGGAAGCGTGGGAGCGGCGGCGTGCCGGGGATGCCGGGGTCCCCCGCACCTCAGGGGAGTCCCCGCGACACGCGTGGGGTGCTGAGGCTGCGCCGAGCTCTGGCTTGCAGGGACGGATCTGGGAACAGGGCGCTGGCGGTGCCCGGAGCAGCCGGGACGGGCTGACATTGGGAACAAGCTTTCTCTGTGTTCTTTTATGTTGAATTGTGCAGTTTGTGACGTCCGAAGCTTGTGACTTTTGAGCAGGGCGCTGCGGCGATGCCAAGCTCTGGCTGAGTGACTCCTCGGGGATACCGATGGAAGAGCTGGGATGGGGCCCAGGCTGGTCCCGGCAGCTCCTGGGCGGGATCAGAGCCCGAGCCAGGCCGGGGCTGAGTGCTGGAGCCCCAGCTGTGGGTGGGAGCCCCACAATCCTGGGCGAGTAGCCAGAGTGGGAGTCACTGAAGTTTGTTGGGTTTTTTTTCTCTCTCCCTTCTCACTTCTTGCAGCCAAGGACACTTTTTTCTTTGCACACTTAGACCCAAACTGTTATAGAGGCTGCTTGGCCTGGCCATTCTGCATCTCTGCTGCCTCACCCCTCCACTTCCCAAAGGACACCCTGGCTCCCCTGCCTCTGCTCTGTGCAGAGTTATCGTATACCAGCGCTGCAGGGAGCACTGGGACTGCACCGTGCTTGATTGCTTTTACCAAGAAAATTGGAAGGTCACTCTGTGCTGGGGATGCTCGAGAAGCCTTTCATTTTCCTTTAGCTGCAGCAGAAGGTCCAGGTTCCTGCACCCCTTGCTCCACAGGAGCCCACAGCGCTGGGCTGGGCAGAGTGGGTTCAGGCAGGTGGCAGAGCCCAGCAGCAGCAAGCGGTTCATCAGGGCTGCACAGAGCTCATGGCTCTGTGGTGCATCCCATTTGCCCCATCAAGGTCCTGTGGCTGGATCCCTGTACTTATTCTTAGGAATGAACCTCCTGGAGCATCCACATTCAGAGGAGAGGACGTGAGCTTGCCCCTGCCCTGGTTGAGGTTCATGAACACTGCAGCTGTGTGTACATGTGTCTCCAACCAGTACCACAGTGGCTTTAAATTATTAATGACTTGCTGAATGAAATTTCATGTTCAGAGCAGGGTGTGTGAAGTGCAGCTGGCTTTTTTTCTAAAGGCAGCAGGATTTTATTCTAAAAGATGGGAACAACTGTGGTTACCAGACTTTTGCTCACTTGACAGAGAATCCGTGCTTCTCTAATCAAATTCATAACCATCAATTCATCACTTGAATATTACTTGATAAGCCTCAACAACTGGCCTGCCATTTGAAGTGATGCTAAGAAAGGCATTAGCTTGGCCTTGGAACCAGTGATAGCCTGGGGACAGAGCTGGTGGGGAGGGGTGGATTGGTACTGAAGGCACGCTGTGCCCCAGGGTGGTCGTAATGAACAGGGGGTGCTGTACCTCTGTCCCCTGGGGCTTTGCAGGGGAATATCCTGTGCAGCTTTGGAAAGTTTCTCTTTGCTTTATTTCATGTGACAGTTACAAGTGCTCATGAGTCTGGCCAAGGGGTCCCCTGTTTCTTGGGGGCTGTACAGGGGCTACAGCTAGAGGCGGCCCCACAGATGCCCATCTAGATGGTGCAGAGACCCCCTCTCTGGGGGTCACTCTCAAGCAATGCCCTGTCCCATCCACAGCCGTGTGCCTGTGGGAGCATTGGCTGATGGGCAGTGGGGGACAGGGATGGTGCAGGGAGGCAGGCAGACAGTCTGCAATGTCATTTTCTGCTCCCACTGAAGAACGTGGTGGTGTTGGACTTGCAGCTCCAAGTGGCACTGCCGAGCCAGCCGCTCCCTGCATCCTGCCGCTCCCTCCCCGCAATCCAGCGCTAATGAATATTTCAGTCTCTCTGGATGTTATTTTTAGGTACGTGCGAGAAGGCCGCTTTCGCATTGAGGAGAGGACACTGACGGCTTTCCAGTGGCTCTACTCACCCCACCAGCACCGCATCGTCAGCCGGGCAGACCTGGGCTCTCCCAGCAGGTAAGGGGGGCCAGTGGTACAGGGATGGGGGAGCACGGCGCATCACCTGCCAGTGCTGCTTGCTCTGTCACAAGCCCTCGTGGTTTTGACATGGACCACCTGAGCCCAGCCTGTCTGGGAGCCCTGTGGTACCTGAACATCTTGGGCTTTGCTTTAAAATAAAGTTCCAGGTACAGCACTTGTACCAGGAGCTCCAAACACCATGTTAGCGCTGTTTGGCTTAAAGCAGTGGAAGAGACTTTCTGCCTGTCTGCCCAAACTTTGCTTTCAAACTCCCTGTGCTTTTGGCCAAGCACAAACCTGTCAAGGATCTGCTTTATGCATGCAGCACACTTGATATTTACTTAAAAACCAAATGGGAGCCAGGGCCCAGCTGTTACTGATCATTGGAAAATATCTATTCTGATATCCTGATTTTGTTCAGTGCTTAAATTCTCCCCTTGGGAGCTGCATCCCAGGCATGTGCTGTGGCTCTCCCTGCTGATGCATATGCATCGCTGTCTGTTCTGATCCTGTGTTTGATGATAAAACACCATTAACATAAAAGCCTCGTGGGCCTCCAGACACACAGAGCACAGTGTCTGTTCTCCGGCCTGCAAAGAGCTCTGAAACATGCCGAGTCCCCGGGTGGCTGTCACACTAAAAGCTTTTCCCTCTCCATTTCAACAGCAGTTTTGCTTCAAGAGCCCTTAAAGCCCTGAAGTATTTATCTGCCCAGAACTGCATGGACAAGAACAGCAAGAGGGTGGCTGTGGAGGGAGGAGGTGCCCAAAAGGCCCAGCTTTCCAAGGGCAGGAAGGGCTGTGGGTGCTCTTCCTGAAGGGCGAGGAGTCGCTGGGTGTGCAGAGCCCCTGGAGCAGGGCAGGGAGGGAGGGAGGTGACGGCTACACCTGGAAGAGACTTCTAGGAGTGTAAGTGCCTGCTGTCCTCGGCAGGAGACATGGCATACATGCCTGCTGCTGCCAGCTGCTTCCCGTGACAGCAATTCCTCTGCCTGTCGCTGGAGAGCCTTTCCAGAAACTGAAATGACTGTGCTGGTTATTGATTTTTAACTAATTTTTGCAAATTGCTGTCAGAGGCTGTGTTAACCTCACCCCTGATGCACGTGTATCATTTGGCATGTGCAACTGAAATGCGTGTAACATCATTTATAATTAATGTTAAGTGCTGTTGGGGTTAATTTCACTAGATTAATTTGATTTCCCAATGGGGTTAATTTCAGTGGATTTGTTTGATTTCCCAGAGGGATGGGAAGTTACCTGGAGCAGCCTGGAGAATCTTCGGGTCGCCAGTGGCCATTTATGAGTAGTACCTGCATCTGTCTTGTGGGGATAAAACGTTTACCCAGATTGGGGCTGTTGCTCAGGGCAGCCCAAAAGCAAACTGGCTCTGCAGGTCCCAGGTTTGCCAGGCTCTGGCTGTGCCAGCAGGCAGGAGGGCAGCCGTGGGGCACTGCCAGCCGACGGGGAGGGATGCTGCTAGCCCTGCTGGGGCACAGAGCTGCTGTGGGCCGTGCGTGCCGCTTGCTCCATCCAGCTCCTGCTTCTTGGGATGGGAGTGAGGAGGGAGCCACGTCGAGGATAATCCTCTGCAGACAGGGCAGGGCAGGGCGGCAGGAACCGGCTCTGCCCCCGCAGCCTCGGTGCCCGTGCGCGCTGCGGGATCCCGGGGCCGCGGCGGNTCCTGGCGGGGCACGGGGGAGCCCCGCCGCCGGCGGACCCGCAGCGGAGGTGCCTCACGGTTCCCCGGCTTCTCCGTCTGCGTTCGGAGCCGCGGGGGCTGCGCGGGGGGCTTGGGGTCGGGAGCAGAACCCAGAACCCGGGGGATGTGCTGGGGCTTGGGGCCAGGACCGGGATACAGAACCCGGGGGATGTGCTGGGGCTTGGGGCCAGGACCGGGATACAGAACCCGGGGGATGTGCTGGGGCTTGGGGCCAGGACCGGGATACAGAACCCGGGGGATGTGCGGGGACTTGGGGCCCGGGACCGGGAGCGGGACTTGTGTGCGGGGTGATGGCGAGGCGGCTGTCAACGCTGCTCTTAAATATTGACCGATCAAGGGGGAGATTTGCACCAGTCCGTGCTCTCCCCGGGGGTCATGGCGGTGGGGCCCGGTGGGGTGCGGGGGGCTCGGTCCTGCCTCCCTCGGGCACGTTCTTGGCTGGGAAGCCCGAGGTGTTCATGCATAAAAGGGCTGTCTGAGCCTCCCTGCGCCCCCCACGCCAGTCTGCTGGGGTGACCCTCCCCCGCACTGTCCCTGAGCGAGGCTGTGGCTCATCCCTGCCAGGGAAGCAGCAGTGTCTGCATTTCCCTTCAACCTGCTCTTCCCCGCGGGCAGAGCACCGGTGTTCTCGTTATAAAGCTCCACAGAGCCTGTGAGGGCTGTGTGAGATGTCGCCTGCATCCCTGGTGAACACAGGGTGTGAGATGGATCCTGCCAGGTGCTGCTGTTTTCTGTGAGCTCTGGGCTCCGCTGTTTTGTTTAAAACTGCTTGTTGTTTTAGTAGCAGAAGGGACATAATATCTGTCCACACGGCACGACTTATTGAGGGTTGGAATCACGCCAAAGAGTCTAAATTCAGATCCAACATGCATCGTGATTGCAGGCTTCAGGCTCGCGCTTGCACACACCACGTTTCGCAGATATTGTGTTCTCCCTCTGCTGCCGGTTCCTCCCACAGGAGATGATAACCATAGCAGCAAAACTGCCTTTTTTCTTTGCTTGTTTGTTTTATCATCCTTCATTCTCTTCATCCCTAAGCATGTCTGTATGGTAGCAGAGTCCTGGGAGCTGCTCAAAGGGTGCCTGTTCTGCTGCTGCCTGTTGTGTACCTGGTCAGACACTGGTTGTTGTTAGCAGCTGCTGTGGAAACAGGAACAGGACTTCAGCAACTACAGGAGAAGAGACATTTTTTCCAGTAGCTAAAACCAGCTCATTCTCCCCAGACCTCTTTGCAATTTCATGGGGGTAGATGTATCCCTGCTTTGAGTTAACATCTGTCTCCAAGTTGGATGCCAAAACAGAAAGACTGTTTCTTAACTCTGATTTGAATCTAGCCTGGCTCTTGCAAAAACGACCCAAAATGGTGGAAAAAATATAGGTGATGTTGGCAAGAGGTAGCAGGATTTGAAAAAGCTTGAGTACCAGCCCTGTGTGCCTTGTTTGCAACATTCAGAGGGAACCATGTGCACGTTTGGTCTGCAATCCGAGCCCTGGCTGCTGAGGTTTGACCCTGCACCAGCACAGCTCAGCCTTGGGCAGCCACAGCTTCCCTGTCTGCTGCCGAGGCCAGGGCAGAGGGCAAGGGGCGCTGAGAGGAGTAGCCCCTGTCAGAGGAAGGTGTAAGGCTATCCACCAGGTGCCCTGCTGCTGCAGGCACCATAGAATTACAGAATGGTTTGGGTTGAAGGGACCTTAAAGATCAACTGGTTCCAATCCCCCTGCCACAGACAAGGACACCTTCCACAAGCCTTTTTCATCTCATGTAATGTCTTCACAAATGTGCTGAGCCTCAGTTAGGTTTGGATTTTTATTTTTTTTTCTTCTTTATGTTGTTCCTTCTGTTATTAGGAAACTGTTCCAGAGACTGTTTGTATTGAAGATTATTAGAAACCTCCTAATTTCCAGCCAAAGCATGTTCAGGTCTTTCTCATTCCCATGCTTTGCTCCCACCCCCACGTTTTCCCAGCCCTGGTTTTTAGTTTAAGCTGTTCTTTTTCTGTCTCTCCACAATTTCTTCATTGGCTGCAGTCACCCCCCCACTCCACCCCTCCCCCGTGTTTGTTGTGCAAATTGGGCCAAATGCTCTCTGATTCCCAGTGTAGCTGCCAGTGCCTGCCTGCCACTGGGAAGGGGCTTTTGAGAGGTTTACCCCAACGCAATCCTTCCTCCACCAGCCCCTGCGGTGCTTGGGCAAGCAGGCGATGGGCTCCTGCTCCTCTGTGCAGCGGGGACTGGGGACCGTGGTGTGGGATGCGCAGTGGATGTGCAGGTAGCCATGGTGACAGTGCCCAGGGACCTGGTGCTGGCATGGCAGCCACTTGCCTGCCTGCAGCAAGGTTGCCCTGGGCACAGCGGGCAGCACCATGGGAGCAGCGATGCCTGCCCTGTCTCTGGAGCATCCTGAGCACGGCACCCACGTGGGCATCGTATGGAGGCACAGAGCAACGTTCCTGCTGGATCCTGGAGAGGCACAGTGCATGTGGATGCAAGCCTCTGCTGCTCCCCTGAAGCATCCTCCCTTGGGCTCCACTTGCATGGGAAGGGGATGGTTGGAAGAGGTGGGGGAAACAGGCACAGAAAATTTGTGTTTGAAAAGACTTTTCCTTGGGAGCGCCTCTCCATGGAATTTCATGCCCTCACTAGCAAGGCAGGGCTCTAAAATGGGTGGACATGAGAAAACAAACACCTCTATATGTTAAATTCACAATGGGTTGAGAATTCAATAAGCCTGTATGATGAGTTTCTGTGCAGGGCTGTGATGAGACACAATTTGTGTCTCTCTGCAGCAAAGAGCTGGTCATGTGATGCTGAGACAAACCAGTGGGGTTTTGGGGGGCACAGGCACCTGGTCAGTGCTGAGGAGTGGCTCAGCTGTCACCTGTTGCTTTCCTGGGTTCCCTTCCTCCGTGCTGTGGTCCCCAGGATGTGGGGACCTCCTCAGTGCAGGGCAGTCCCTAGACTGCTGGGAATGCTGGTGGTGCCACACCTGGGTGTACGTGCTCCTCCGTACCACTGTCTGAGGAGTGATGTTTTGAAGGCTGAGCAGTGGCATCCTCTAGGATTTGTTTTTCAGCTGTTTTCATACAACTGAGCAGGAGGGATCAGGTTGCTTTGGATGTAGGGATGAGTCCATGAGCCATCAGTGGTTCCTCAAGAATGTGAAAGAGGAGCTGGGGTGTGGTTTGCAGTGTGGGCTGTGCATGGCCCTGGTCTCAGGAAGCTCTCCCCAGCTTTCCTGTCCTTCAGCTGAAGCTCTCCTCTTGGGTGACATGCAGCATCCCCTCCCCAGTGTGGTGGCTGAGGGACCCCTGCGATGGCCAGTGAGTGCTGCTGATCTGAGGCTGTTGAGTAGTAAAGAGTCACCTTTGAGAACAAGCTGGGCTTTGTGGGAAGCTGCATTTAAGACACCGAGTTTCTCTTTTCACTTTAGCAGCACCATAAAGGGGAGAAAATAGTGTTAAAAATATTTCATGGACTGAGTCAGAGTTAATTCGGACACTGTTTTCCTTTGCTCTGATGATGTGCACAGCGTGTTCTTCCTGCCAGGACAAAATCTAATATTTCTGGGTACCCACAACCTTCCTTAGAATCATAATAGGAAGCTGAATGCCCTCAGAGTGCCGCAGGTGATATTAAAGCACTAATGATGCAATCAGTCTCCTAACCCAGTAACAAAGAAAAGGATTATGCTGCCCTTCCTGAGCACCATCCTGCTCTGAGGTGTCACCAGCGGTGTGGCAGCCCATTCCCAGGGGGCTGAGGCTGTTCACTGGATTGGGTCAGAGTGATGGGATCCTGATTCTGGCAGAGGTCCCTGAGAGATGTTAATTTAGACTGATACAGATGGTACTGAGGAGCTGTCCTCCCCCAGGGCTTTGTTCCCTAATTTTGGCTGCTCAGTTATGACTTGGCTGTGCAGGCTCTGAAAGAGGGGGGAGTTGTTTTCCCTTTTGTGTTTGAGCCCAACTGTGTGAAATACTTCGGGGGAGAAGAGGGGAAGTGAGAAAATGTCATTGCAGAGACTATTTCTGGATGCAGTCCCAATGCAGGCAAGGTGGTGCTGGGCAGGGGGTGGTGTGGTACCTGGGAGCAAGGGATGATGTGGTACCCAGGAGTGAGGGAGACGGGTGGCCTCAGGGGAGCGGGAGTTGGGTCCTTGGTGTGTTTTAAGTCTTTGCCTGGTACAAATGCAGTTTGTCACCTGTATCTGTGGTGTCTGACACGGCCCTGGGGTGCTGCCAGACATGTGGGTTGGGGAGCAGGCTTCCACCCTTCTCTGGGCACTGGTGCAGGGCAAGTTGGGTTGCCATGGGGACTGGCCCACACCCTCTTGGGCAGCAGAAAATGGAGATGTTTTCCTCTGGCCATACCAGACCCCTGCCCTCCAAAATCCTGGGGGAAGGTGTGCTTTGGCAGAGATGAGATATGAGAAAGAGCTGCTGGAGTGACTCTGACCTACTGACTGGAGTGACCTCCCAACAAAGGGGAGGTCATGCCTTGCTGTGTGTGTCTTTGTCACCTTCCTTGCTTCCATCTCACCTCTGGCAGCTACGAGTTCACACAAGGCTGAAGTGGCAGAACAAGATGTAGTAGCTGGTGCTGAGGGTGCTGCAAGGGCAAAAGTCTAAATGGAGAGCTGGATGTTTTTCTGGGACTCTCCAAGTTGTTCCTGATGTGGTGCCAGCTCATGTCACCATGCTTCCCACGCCTGCTGTCACTCCCTGTCCCACACCTCCACGTGCAGGGCTGCACTGGAGTGCATGTGCTGGGTGTTATTCCAATGTGTGGCAGAGCCTGGCCATGCAGGAAGCTCCCTGCTCTTTATTTTCAGGCGTGTTAATCGTGAGCAGCTCGGCAGAGCTGGACAGAAATCAGCTGGGATGAGTGTAAGCAAGATGAGACCTGGGGGAAGATGAAGAGAGAGGATAACGTCACACTGCTGTTGATGCAGAGCTTTGACATGGATCATGCAGGCCAGGAGCAAACATGCTCTAAGCAAATGTCTGCTCCAGATGCTTCGTAGTACCTGAATTATGGCTGCAAAGCCTGCAGCATGGTTTTTTCTTTTTTTTTTTTTTCTTTTTTTTTAGATAGTGTCCTTAAGAGCTCTAAAATGCAAAGAATTTCCATCATTTCATCCCTTTAAGGCTGTGGGCAGAAAAGTAGGAGTTGAAATAGCTGGATTTCAATCCAAGTTTTTTTCTCTGGAGTTGAGTGATTTCTCTCTCCAGCACCCTATACCCACTCCCCCCCTCCGCCCCTTTCTTTCACACATCAAACAGAATCCAAATGTCTCTCAGTTTAAAGCTTTTTGGGTGCTTGGATGAAAGCGTCGGGCTAGAGCTGCCTCAGTCCCTGGAGCCAGCAGTGCCTGGAGTGCTGGGGCAAGGGGATGCTGTGTGTCTGCACCAGACGTTGGTTTGGATCAGCGGGGTAGGAGGTGAGTGCTTCGTAGCCTGGTCGGACCTTGGTGGTCAGAGGCTTTCGCTGGCCTTTGAGCTGCTGCAGCTTTGGGACATGAGCTCTGGGCTTCTGGATCCCGTGAGCATCATGGATGATGGGTGGCCAAGCAGCTTGTCTCCTCCTGGCTGCGGTGCCAAGCTTCGCTCCAGTGTCGCACTGTGGCCTTGGGAAAGTGCAGCTTCCCTGGCCCCTCGACTGCCAAGGGGTGCTCAGGGTCCCTACCCTTCCTCCTGAATTTGAGTGGTGGAGGGTGATACCCCAGTGTAGCCCAGCCCTGAGTGAGTGCAGGTGAGCACTCGTGGCTGGTTTGGGGAGGTGGAAGGTGTGAGGACACCTGGGTACCATGCCCACCTCTCAGGCTGGGCTTACCTCCCCACCCCTCTGCTGTGCCCTGCAAAGCCCAAAGCCTGGTGCAGGGAACAGCATCTGTTTTATTGGGGTTTGAGATGGATTGGAGCTCATACCCAGCTAGGGGTCAGCATTTCCATTTCCATAGGATTTCTGAAGCCTGGCTGCTAAAGGATTGGGGGTTTGGGTGGTGGTCAGGCTGTAGATGCCACTTCAGCTTTACAGAGCTGCTGGGGAACCAGAGAAGGGCAAACCTGTATGCTGCAGGCAGCTGTGTGGGAGCTGGTGGGAGATGGCTGGCTGGGCTCTAGGGCAGTGGGATCTGTTTGCCATGAGACATGAGGTGATGGGGTTTTTGCTTACTGGGATTTGATGCCTTTAGTAGGATGTCCCCTGAGGGGCACTGGAAGGGTGGGTGGAGGTTCCCTCTGCTAGGGAGCCAGCCTCATGCTGTGACCTCAGCCCTACCATTTTGGGAACCGAGAGGAAGAGGCAGATCACCGTGCTGACAGCAGTGACCCTTTGGATAGGGCCTTGGTCTCTGGGGAAGCCCCAGGGCATGATGTTTGTAGGCGACACCATGTCCGTGGCTCAGCCCTGCTGCCCACACAGCACTGCCAGTGGCTCCTGCCATTAGGAGAAATACGATATTTGCAGTGTGAGGTTGCGAAAAGCCTGTGGCCACGAAAAGAAAAGGAAATGACTTTTTTTTGTGGTGTTTGTGTGTGTGTGTGTGTGCATGCGCTGCTGCGCTGGGGGCAGCTGACCGGGAGGTGCTAGGGTACCCCCCCCGCCCCAGCACAGAGCCCTGACACTGGCAGGAAGCACCACGGTGGCCCTCCCCTGCACGACTGGCACACGGGTACCGCTGCCCCATCACTGCTGCCCCCGTGGCCACAGCGCCCAGGCAGCAGCGAGCCACCAACATGTTCCAGAGGAAGCGCAGCGTCTCCTTCGGCGGATACGGCTGGTGGGTGCCTTTCCTTTCCCTCCCTCCCTCACTGCTGGGAGCCATGTGAGGAGCTTTTCTTCCCTCTGCTACTTCAAAGGAGGAAGCACCACGCGCTGCAGTACGGTGCCCTCATGGCAGAGCCCTTCCCACAGCCCTGTGCCAACAGGACCATGTGGGTGTTGGGAAGGACCTTCTTCCTCGTGTGCCTGCAGGAAGCCCGGCACAGCTTCAACCCAGCAAAGACTTGTGAGCTCTGCAAGTGCCAGGCAGTGAGCAGACCTCCCTGGGAGCTCGTGGTGGGCTCCTGTGGGCACATCATCTGCAGGAGCTTCTGTGCCCTTCCACCTTTCTCTTGCTGCTGAACCCCTGCTGCCCGCTCCTCCTGTGCCCAGGCAGCAATGCTTACAGCCACCTTTGGCATGCTGAGGTATGCAATGAGGTCCCACTTGGTCCATGGCAGGTTCCCAGCACCACTGGCACTTCTGTGAGTCATCCCTGCTCTATCTGTCCTCAGCAGAGCACCATGTCTTTCGCCTGCACCCTGAGTTCAGCAGGACTGTTTGCTCCTGTCCCTTTCCTCTGAGAGGTGTTGAACTGTAGGGAAACAGCTTGAGAAAATGGCACTGTTCTCTCTCTGCCCTCCCTCCGGGTCCCCTCTCCAAGGTGTTTTATGCCCATTCCAAGTCTGTGCTGTGTGGTTGTGATCTGGCCGTGGGAACTGATGGCCCAGTTGGTGATGCTGTGATGGTGTTGGGTGTTTGGGGCAGAGAGTTGTTCTGCGAGAGGTGTAGGGGCCAGGGCTGGGCAATGGCAGCTCCAGGGCTTTGAGGGGAAATGTGGTGCCCTGGGCTTGGAGATGCTTAAGACCGGCTGCGGGAAATGCTGAGTAACTGCAAGGGCTGCGGGAGGGCAGCCGGCGCACCGAGGCTTTCAGCAGAGCCCCCTGGGACGGAGCGCACGCCTCACTGAAGCCAAGCGAGCTGCCTTGGCTGGATTGTGGGAGTTTTTTTGCATGCAAACGAGAAGGGAGCGCTTGGATAAGCTTCTGTTCAAATAAGTTTTGTGAAATGTTGGGGTCGTTTTGTAGTGAACAAATCGCAGCTCTTGGGCAGCTCTGCCGCACAGGCTCTGTTGGGAGCAGTGGAGCATCCCAGGAGTTTCCCACTGCAGCAGAGCAGAGCTGTGACCCCTGCCTTGGCAGAGGTGTTCAGGGGCCAGCTGGGCTTTGCTCTGTTGTTTTTCTGCTGTGCTTTGGCAGTTGCAGGAAAGTGACAACCACGATGTGGAGAGTCACTCGGAAAAATGTGGTCTGCCGGCTGGTGAGAGGGGGGTACTGTGTCGGCTCCGGAGGGGCTGCACTGCCTGTTGGTTGCTATGCCAGCTGCTGGCTGGGCTGTGCCCCCATCACAGTCAGGGCTGAGTGGAACAGGGCACGGGCTGTCCTTTACCAGCGTTTGTGTCTGCATGGGGAGAGATACAGGCTGGAAGTGCAAGGAGAGGAACCCCATTCTCCATGCGCTGCCGGGGGAGCTCCCACGGGGTCGGTGCACATCTGCCCGCGTCCTTGGGGAAGACGCTCCCGTGAGCATCCAGGAGAGCCCTTCCCTGGGCGTTTACAGGAAAAAAAGGGGAGTTGCTACAGCCCTATACCTGCACCTGCATCTTCTCACGGTCCCGGCCGACCCACCCTTCCTGTGTGGCCGTGTGTGAGATGGCCGGGCACGCCCAGCCGCTGCTCGCTGTGGCTGCACTTGCTATTTCCAACCTCTGCTGCGCTAGAAATGGGTTTTTTTTTCCTCTCTACCCGGGTGCATCTGCTGCAGGCGAGGTCCCGGAGCAGCCTGCTTGCCTTGGGTGGCAGATGCGGTGTCCTTGCTTGTGTCCTCACTTCGGCTGTAGGGATGCACATGGCCAGCAAAGCCACGGAGAGTGCTGCCCCGGGACTCGGTGCTGCCCCGGGCCGGGCAGTCCCAGGGCTGTACCAGGCACAGGCACGGGGTGTTTCACTTCGCCTCCTTGGGAGTGGAGCAGGGCAGGGCAGCCAAACGGCTCTCAGAGTCATAGTGCAACTGCGGTTTCCCGGCAGTTTCTTTCCTGTGTGTTTCTTTTTCTTTTTTTTTTTTTCCCCCTTCTCTCTCTAAGAGGCCAAATAACAACTGGTTTTTCTTCCCATGATTCTGGATGGGGCCACTTGTGCAGCTCCTACGCAGGCACAGGTCCCACAGGAGCTGCCCCAGCCAGCCACTGTCCCTGAGCTCCTTTGCACCTGCCACCAAGTTTTGGAACAGCACATTCTGGTGTTCAACCTGATTTAATGATCAACAAAGTCTAGGCAGGCTTGTTAGGTATTAAGTGACAATAGCAGGTGCCCTGGGTCTATTTTTAGGAGCAGCAGAGTTCTGGCTCTCCAGGACGCAGAGCATGGGAGCTGCTGTTTGGGGAAATGCCTGGAGTGGAGCTCCTGTGGCTGTGGGGTTCTGGGAGTGTGATGGTGGTGCAACAGAGGGACCCTGGGAAGGGTGATGGTGCCTCTTTCCCCCGTCCTTGTCAGGCTCAGCCTGTGGCATGGTGTGCTGGGGACCCATCCCTGCTGTGTCACCCACGGGTGCAGCCGCCTCACGACAGCAGAGCCTGGCTGTGGGGCAGTGAAGGTAAAGCTGCGAGCGGAGGGGAAACTGTGTTTCTGTGGCCGTGCTGCGTCCTTTGTGATCACAGCACAAAACAAGAGGGGGCTGGGGGTGCGCTTTTTGCTGTATGGTCTCTTTTGAGATGTGGAATGGATTCCATGTGGCAGATAATAGATTATTTGCAATGGCTGCCAAAAGACATTGTTTTGCATTTCAAGACATTACTATGATTTGCATTAATTAACATTAATATGACTGTAGCCATAATGATTCTGTGGAGATGGGTACTTGTTAACAGTGCCAAGGAAATGAGTGAGTCAACTGGGGCTCCTGGTCCCATGTGAGCCAGCTGGGGCTGGGAGTGATGGGGCAACTCTGTACTGTGTCAGCCCCAGGCAGGGTCACATTTGTGGGGTTTGGTGGGATCTTCCCTGTGTGTCAGGGCTGTCATGGGTCCATGATGTGTAAATACATGTTTTATGGGAGCTGTGCTTTGGAGATAGCCAGGACACGGTTATGTCCTCCTCTGCTGCCCAGCTCACCTTTGCCATTCCAGGTGGGGAGGCAGCAGTTCTGCACTGGTCACCACCAGGAAAGAAATGGAGTTGTTTTGTCTTGCTTGCTGCCAGGCTTCACTTGGGGTTAAATTTTGGCTGAATTTGTTTTCTGATGATGTCTTTGTGTGGTGATTGTTGTGGCAGCCCCCCCACCCTCGAGTGTTTGCAGCCCCTGTGCTCTCAGTAATGCCCTCCTCTGCTCTCTCCCCAGGATTGACAAGACAATGCTGGCCAGCCTGAAGATCAAGTGAGTACTTGATTCTTCTCTTGCATAGTGATTTCCTCATGCAATGTGTGATGCTGGGAGCTAGCTCTGTGTGTAGAGGATGATTTCCCAGAAGCTGGGTTCCAGCTGGTGCGGTGGAGTCCAGCCATGTCCATCCATTCCAGGGCATGTGCATGTCCCGTAGCCTGTTCTACAAAAAGTGCAAGGTGAATCAGGCACTGTGAGATTATAACAAATACTATGACATGATTGCTATGAGATCAGTGGGATGAGACATGCGCTGGCCAACTCACAGGGCACCCACTCTGCCTTGGGTGCAGTGGAGGTGGCAATCAGCAGGACGAGCTGGCACTGAGCTTCTGGGTGTAAATCCAGTGAAGTCTGGAGGTTTCATATGTCTTGTAGTCTGGAGAGGGGGTGGGTGTCAGTGGGAGACCGAGTGCCTGTGACCCAGCTCCTCTCCCATGCTGCTGGGGCACTCTGAGCATTACTCTGATGGGAGTAGAGATGTTGCTGGGGCCCAGGAGGGTCTGTGGACTGGCAGTGTTTCTTGGTGGGTCCATCTCAGATTTGCCACAGGCTTGCTGGATATCGGTGGTGTGGACTGTGGCACTCTGGCAAGGGAGTTTCTGGGCCAGGTCCTGCGTTGTAATGGAGCGAGGCATGTGGGGTCACTCCCCCTGCTGGGAAATGTCATCGGCTGATGGGGAAGAGCAGGTGAGGAAGGTCTGGGAATAGTGACACTGATGCTCTCTCCTCCCCCAGCACTTGTGGCTGTCTGGGACCTGCTTCCTGTTCCCACCAGCTTTGTCCTCCCAGCTGCATGTCTGGGACACAATCCCTTCCCTCCCACTGTGGCGCATTCTTCCCTCTTCTGGATTCTGGATAAGCTCCCTGGATCAGGGGTTCTCCATTGCAATCACATGGGCAGCTCCAGCACTATCAGCTTCACCCTGTGCTGATACAGAAATATTCTGCCCAAGTCTCCCGTGGGCTCTGGGTGATGCGTAGGGTGACAGCTCATGCGGTTTCCCTCTATAATCATTACTTGTGCAAATTATTCATTAATGGAAAGGTATCTGGAAAGCCTGGGGGAGCTGCTGCCTGAACGAGCCGGCAAATGCCCGTTGTAAATGGCATAACAGAATCACTGGTGCTATGCTCATCGCTCAGGTTGTGCTGAACTAATGAGAAGTTTAAATCAGCGTTTACTGCTTTGGGGAGTGGAGGGAATTCTCTGCAGACTTTCCTTTTCCTGTGAAGCCATGGAAGACTGAGTTGCTCCTTGTGTTCTGTCATACACTGTGCCCTGATTTTTTTCCAGGGCTGGTGCAGCAGCTCTGCTGCAGAAACCTCATGTACCCTCCTCTCCCCACTGTGCCAGGCAACTAGGGCCATGCTCGAAACATTGTGCCAGTGCTGTGAGCATGCTGCCACACTCCTGCCTGGGCAGGTGAGGGTCTGGGTCCACATTTTTCTCTCCTCTGCCCGCGCTTACCCTGACCAGAGGAGAGAGTTTCCTTGGAGCTCTTAATGAGCATCCACTGCTCTTTGCAGCTAATGCTTCCCACAGCCTTGTAATGCTTCTGGTCTGTGGGCAGGTTGCTTCATTAAGTGGTTCTGTAGTTGGGGCCCAGCCATGTCTCATATTTGTAAAAGCTTTTAAAATTATAAAAATATAATAAAGTTTTGGTTTTCTAGCGCCCTCTTGTTACTGCTGCAGCCTCTGGCTGAGTGTCCTGGCTTAACCCACAGCACTGAGACACCAGGCACAGGCAGTTTTCTTTCCCTGTATAAGTTATTAACAAAAATCTGAGCTGCTTTCCACATGCCCTGGGAGCAGCTCAGGGAGCTTTACGCTGCTGCAAACATCAACAGTGACTTGCAGAAACATGCCAGGGGGTCACCAGTGTGCAGTGGTGGATGTGTCCCCTCAGATCTGGTGTTTGGGGGAATGGAGCGTGGCAGCAGGAGGGCTGAGCGAGGCGTCAGGATGCAGGGCAATCCCTGCCTGTCCTCTGTCAGGATAAACTCATCCACAAAGGGTCAGGATAAACTCGCCCACGCAGGTGGCACCAGAGCATCAAAGCAGTTTTCCCTCTGCCTGTCTCTGCTTTTTCTTCTTCAGTTCGGGTTTCATTTGTTCCTATGGTAACCATGAGTGTGTCTGAGGGACTGGACAGCATGAACAGACACTAAGAAGTGGGAGGCGATGGGTGGGGAGCCCTGGCGTCATGGGAAGGGGCTTGGCTGACCCCTCCAGTGACGCCTGCTAACAGAGGTGCCAGTACTGCACTTGGGCAGGAAAGGTGCTGCAGAAGACTCGAGCATCCCTGGGCAGCTGCTGCTGAATGGCTGCGCTCGCTGCTTGGCCTCTGAAACACCCAGGAAGCTCTGGTGAGTTTGGGTCTGGCTCTTCCCCCGGGAGCTGTGCTGTGCCCATGCCTGTCAGGCAGAGGAGCCGGAGAGCTTGGGCACCCAGCCAGGAACTGCCATGCCCTGTCCCACCACTTGGGTTTGAGCATGTCCTGGCCATGGACCAGCCCTGGCTCTGGAATCCACTGCCCTGAGGCAGGAGGGAGCTGAGCCTCTGGCTGTCAAGGGGTGAGCTGGGGAGCTGGGACATAGTCCCCCCCTTCATGTGGCCAGGGGATGTTCTGGGATAGCCTCACAAAGCCTAATGACAACCTGTGGGGGATGGAGAGTCTAGGAAAGCGCTTGGGGATACCCTGTTTCCTGGTGTTTGGGGTTCATATCCCCAGCAGTGGCAGCAGCTGAGAGCTACTGGGACTGGGGCCAGCCCCAGGGAGCTGTGGGATGGAGACTGAGGCACTTGGGCAGTAAATGGGACTTGGCAAGTACAGACTCCGGATTTTGGGTTGGACAAATCCCATTGTAATTTTGCTGTTACACTTATGCCTTATGCACTTCATGAGAAAGTATGGTGGGCAGCTGAATCCCCATGGATGGCAAAAACGGCATCACATCCAGAAGCCACCCCCCAGCCTTGGATTGGTGATGGTGGTGTTTTCTTGTGTCACATGAAGTCTCTGCAGAGAGTTTGCAGGGTTCTCCTAGGGGAACAGCTCCATGCAGACCTTGTCAAACATGGGGGGTTTCAGGTCATCTTGTGCTGCCAGGAAGGGAAGAGCTGAGCCAGATGGCAGCTAAGCCACTTCCCAAGTGGGAAGGTCACCCTGGAAGGAAACATCAGCCCTGCAAAAGATCTTTGCACGTCAAGCACCAGTCCTGGCTGGGTGAGCCAGACAGGTGGGTTTGTTTGCCTCTCACTGCTGCCCTGCACTAAGCCCAGGCAGCCCAGCAAATGCAGGGGTTCCCGTGGGAGCTGGCAGGGACCCCTGAGCCCCCTTGGCCTTGGGAAATCCTTGTACTGGGGATGCTGGAGGTGGGAAGGTGCGATGGGGACAAAAGCATGGGGGCCTTCCTCTGATGAGGATGAACCCATGGGGACCTTCCTCCTCCTCCCTGGGACAAGCTGGCAGAGTGATGTCCTGCAGGGGATTCACCAGCCTCTGCTTGCTGACATCTCTTCAATCTCTGCACTCTGGTTATTTGCTCGTTGATATTGGTGGGATATACTGAGAAACCATGGAGTATTTAACAAAAAAGAATCAGTAAAAAAATTCCCTCCTTCAGGCAAAAAGTCACCTCTTCCTTTAGCCTTATAAAGCAAAAATAGCACCAAAATAATCATGTCTCCATGGAATGGAGGAGCCATGTACAGCAATTACTGGGAGTCAGCGTGTGTGCAGTCAGAACTCACATGAAAGAGCATGTGATGCTCCTCTGCTGATGGGAGCAGGAGGATGAAGGTGGGAAGAGTTGAAAGATTTACTTGACCTTCGTAAAATGAGCTGTGTCCAGGCTTGAGGCTCTTTAATATTTGATGGGCTGGAGCTGAGTTAATGGGAAGATGTGGGAATGATTTAGCTTCTTGGCGGTGGCTGCACTGACTATTGCACTAATCTTGGAGGTTTGCACTTGGGTCCTGTGAGGACAAGGTCTGGCGAGCAGATTGCATCTAAGTAAATTCCTTTGACTTATTAGCACTTTACAAATGGATAATTGCATGCAAATATATGTTTTGCAATTATACTTAGCTGGAGGAGCACATGCAAAGGAGAGGCTGTCAAAACTATGGCAGCACACAGGGAGGCAGACAGGCTTCCATCTCCCTTGCTTTGGAGCTGCTGAGCCTGGAGCCAGCCCAGTTGAAATCCCAGCAGTGACCTCCACCTGCTGACATGCCTAGGGATGGTTACCCCAGCTCTGGAGCTTGGTGGGACCCCCAGCAGTGATTCCCTCCTGCCAGTGTGCCTGGAGATAGTTATCTCAGCTCTGGTGAAGAAATGCCAGGGGAGCATGTGGGGCTGGGGTGCAAGGGGTGCCCTGGGATTTGGAGTGAACTTTAAACTCTCTTAAAACCAGTGCTGATCTGGAGGGACAGAACAAGGCCAGACTGAGTCTCTCAATGGGTCTGAGCTGGGTGGGTGTTAGTCAGGCACCCAGTGGAGTACAGGGCCATGGCAGCTTGGAGGCTTGTGGTCGGGCAAAATGAATCCGTGTGTTAGCAGCGGGTCTCATGCTGGGTCCA
Source organism: Sclerurus mexicanus (assembly GCA_013396755.1). Classification (NCBI taxonomy): domain Eukaryota; kingdom Metazoa; phylum Chordata; class Aves; order Passeriformes; family Furnariidae; genus Sclerurus; species Sclerurus mexicanus. Next base: position 911,027 of record VWZF01001080.1, read on the forward strand.
TGCTGGGATGAAGCCCCTCACAGTGCCAAGGAACTGTGGGCTTGTGGCCAGGGATGGTGACAGGTCCCTGCTGCTGCCGCAGGCACTGTCTGCCACTGTCCTCACTCGCCGTCTGCTGCACGAGTTGCCTGTTGTGATGGTGGAAGGGCACAGTCCATCCTGCCCCAACCAGCCCCGGGACTGGCAGGGGATTTACAAAATCCAGCCAGTCCCAACGTCTCCCTGCTATCTCTGGGGAGCAGGCAAGAGCGTTTCCCTCTTCGTGGAAGGGTGGTTATCGTCCTGGTCGCTTGCAGACACCCTGCCCCGCACCCACACAGCATCCTCCCATCACGTCCCACAGCCTGCTTGGGACAGAGGAAACTTTCCCAGGAGGAGGAAGGTGCTGTCAGCTCTGGGGACTTGCAGTGTTTCAGCCATTTAATCTGGTAAGCCTTAGCTATATAAAATTTCAGGGTGGGGAAGTGGGTGCAGGCACAGCTCCACTGATGCTCCCTGTCAGTATTTGATGCCATGCTTTCCTCTTAGTGGCTCGCTGTATATATTTGGGTTTATGGGAGGGTTTATTCCTGCAGAAAGCCCAGTTATGGAGCGGAAGCAGTGGGCTGGGATCTGGCGATGCAAGTGCTGCTTCCCGGTGACGTTGGAGGTGGCGCAGCGGCGCGTTCTCGTGTGTGCCGCCCCGTCCATATGTTAAAATGTTGTTGTTGCTGTTAGACAGCCTTCCCATATTTAAAGCTAGATTATCCACAATTACATCTGCCCAGAGGACTGAGCAGCCCCACGTGGGTCTATTTTTAGCTCTGTCTCAGAACTAATAAACTGTGATGGTTTATACATCTTTGCTCCTGCCATATTTACAGCCTGTCAGGCTGGGAGCTGTTTGCAGACAGTTGGAGAGCGGCTGTTTGGAGAACAACAGCCTTCTGAGGGCAAATATTGAGGGCAAATGTTGTGAGCCATGATGGCCGTGGGGATTGAAGTCCTGTCTGCCTGCAGGTTCACTCCCATGTGTCCAGGATGCAGGAGGATGGGGCTGTCTGCAGGAGTCACCAGCCTCACCCACGCAGGATTTGTAGAGCCTCCTGCCCTACTCGGCGTGCCCTTGGCTATGGCTGTGTGCCCACTGACTCCCCTCAGCCATGGCCATGTGCCCGCTCACCACTGGGGTGCGATTTGGGCAGTGTGAGCAGCCCCGACTCTGCCGAGCTGAGGAGCCTGAAGCAGGGCAGGCAGTGCCGGCGTGGCTGTGCAGGCACTCTGCCAAAGCCTGTGGTTTGTTCCTGATGATAATTTTGTTAATTACTGTACCACTCCTGCTGGCTGTCACTTCTCCTGCAAGACGGCAGGGTCCTGGCCTCCTGCTGCCATCCAGTGCCGGTGAGCCCCATGGTTTGGCCGGGATAAGCAGCTGCTGGCACCCAGCAGCATTCCTGTGCCATGGGAAAGTTTGGTGCTAACAGGGTCCTTGGACCTGGCCTATAAATGTCCTTTTCCATCTCTGCTCTTTTATTTCCGGTGGGGCTTGTGATGCTGGCTTTGCACTTGGTGAGCAGACACAGGCATTGGAGCCATACAATATTCAAGGAACTCACATCTTCCACAGCCTGTTGTAAAAACACAGCTCATCTTAGGCTCCCACCCAGGAGAGACATAGAGGCTTGACAGGTACTTGAATAGGTCAGAGCTACATTTTGAGTCTCTGTGAAGTCTAAAAGGTCAGTCCTTTCAGGCACTGTCCCATCTCATTCCTCTCAAATGTTACTGGTGTCACACCAGGGGCCACGACAGCTCCTTCTTTCTACAGGCAGTGTGGTGTTAATCCTCTCCAGTTTGGAATGCAGAGTGCACTTCCCAAAATCCCAGCATGCTGATCCAAATCTCTTGTTCCTGATCATTGATGAGGTTGCACAGCATGAAGTGATTTGATGAGGAAGACAGTGGGTTTGCAGCTAAAAACTTCATTTTCCCATCTTTTTTAATCTGGAGCAAGAGGCAAGAAAAAAAAGCTGTAGAGCAACAGAAACCCATTTCTGAGTGTGATTGACTTCAGCACGTTCCCTGTAGTATGGATGTGTCAGAGATAATACCTGTGTTTTAGCTCCACAAATTATATGTCTTTTAATGCTCTCACATCAAACAAGGTGTCTGAGGGAGGCGGATAATTGAGATGGTGTCTTCTCCCGGGGGAGTTGCTGGGACCCAGGCGCTGCTGCTCCAGCTGCCAGCTCCTACAGCCCCAGGATGTGTTCTTACATGTGCTAATGACCCCCCTTTTTGCTCACCACTGCTGCTCACCCCCACCCAGGGTGTCTGGAAGTAGAAGGTGTTTCTCCCTACATGGCACTCACCCACGGTGGACCAAGGGGTGCCATTGTGGCAGTGGAGAATCAGGAGAGGGAGCGACAGCAGAGCCACTGGGGAGGGGGATTAGAGAGGCCCAGGAGCATGCTCTGCTCGGCTGGGCTCCTCTTGTAATGTGATTAGCATTTCTTCGGAGCAGGAGCAGCGCTCTGGAGCCAGCTGTGTGTCCAGCATTGCCTCCAGGACCTGCCTTTGCAGCCACCAGCTCTCCTGCTTGCTTTGCTCATGCAAGGACCCGCTGCAGCCCACCTGTGCCAGACCCCTGCATGGCACCGTCGTGCCCAGCACTGACGTGGCTCCTGGGGACAGCTTAACAAAACCCAAGCCTGGGTTTCAGCTGTGCAGTGTAAGACTCTTGCCACTGTGCTGCATCCCATGCTGTCACTGAGTGCTTTGGGATGTTTATTCCGAGACTGGCTCCCAAAGGGATGGGGCTGAGGTGGTGGCTTTCTTCAACAGCAGGATTCAGAGACACAGGTCAGCATCATCTGTAGCAGCCAGCCCCTCACCTCTCCCAGCATTCCCCTGCTCGTGGCTGATAAGAGCCCTTGCAGGGCAGAGGGCAGCTCTTCTGGAATGTTGTCTCAGTGAGTAGTGCCTGGGAGCCTGAGCCTCCTGCCTGAGCCCACTCTGCTCCTCCCTGCCTCTGTCTGGGGCCACCCCCTGCTCCCACATCCCTTGCGACATCCTTGGGAAGGGCATTGCTCGGTTGAAGTTAAAGTCCTGAGCTTCCCGGCTGCATTCTGATGATGATTAATTGGAATAATGGTTTCAGAGATGGCCTTTGCTCTGCGTGGGGAGTGGAGGAAGGACCAGGGGCTGAGCAGGGTGCTGGTGGTGCTGGAAGCATCGGACGAGGGGTTAGTGTTAGTGTTAATGTTAGTGGCCGTGCATCCCAAATCTGGCTTTATTAGTGATGCTAATGATGAAGGCTGACATTTAATTCACTGATTTACTAGTAAAATTCAGAGGATCTGCTCATGCTGTAGAGACTAATTTCCTCTCCCGATTTGATCTAATTTAATTGGATGCTGAAATCTTAGAGCTCATCTCTTCAGGAAGCCTGTGTTCACAGGGAGAAATACCCCAAATTATCAGGAACACAATTTCCATGTAACTGTGCTGCTGTCATAGCCATGACTACTTTGTTCTTGTTATACTATCGGAAATGATACAGTTACCCGAGGGAGCTGCTGATGCTGCTCCCAATTGCTGTCATGCAGCCACACTGCTGGGCAGGGAGAGCCCAAAGGTGCCTCACTCAGGCTGTTGGAATTATGGGATAGTGTTTGGCTCATATCCAAATGGCACACGGTGGACTGAAGTGGAGCGTGTAGGAGACTCCATGTACCCACAGCTTGCTTTGTTCCTTGATAAATGAGTCTTGGAAAACCAGCCGCTATTCATGTGTTGATTGCATGATCAGTGTTCCAGGCACCTGTCACTGATGCTCCTGGGTCACTGCTCCTTGGTGGTTTTCCTGGAGGAGTTCTTGGCCTGGCTTTGGCTCAGGCCTTACCTCCTTTGGAGCTGGTACCAAGGTGTTGCTGGTCTGGTTGAGTGTCCATCATATGCAGTATTTGGCATCGCCTGCACACTCTGCAGCCATCAGCCATTTCATCGTGATGCTCTGGAGACTGTATGGCCTTGAACAAGGACTGTCTGAGGTGTACAGGGAGGAGCTGCTTCCAGCACCTTCCTTAGCTGTGCTCCTGGGCATCTGCTCCACCTGCCCAGGGAAAGGTAACAGGACCTGGCTGACCTCAGCTTGCTCCTGCAGCGAGAGTTCTTTCATTTTTGTTCTTTCATTGTGGCTTTGACTACTCTCTCTGCTTATTGCCTGGGAGGGCTGGAATTTGTGCTGGGGAAACAGACCATCGTGGGCTCTGCTGAGCCCTAGGTCAGGCAGAAGGTTGATGCTTGTCTGTTCCTTGTCTGGGCTCTGGACAGGGGCAAGCCTATGTGAGCTCCACAGGTGAATTTCTTCCTGCACTTCAACCCTGTCCTTCCATATGGGAGGCACAGTGCTGGGGCACCACAGTGTATGGGGAGCCTTGTTGACTGCGTGGGGTGGGAGCTGGGGCTGCACCCATCAGTCTAATTGTTCGGAATTGATATAGTGCCAGGGTGGCTGCTGCCAGGTGGCACCTGTCTCACACCATTTCTAGGGAGATAAACTTCTTGTGCTCTGTCTCTCATTGCCTGCATGGAGGAGCCAGCTCTGTGTTTTCCTGGGATTTCCTCCATGTCTTTCTAACTGAAGGCATAAAATAAATTTCTAATCAGATTACTTGGGGCTGGATGTAATGTAATCTAAAGCTCTATTTCTTGTGATACTTCTCTAAAACTGGATGCCCTCTTATCCTCTTCCTGCAGTGCTGATTGAAACGCTATAATCGCTTTCTCCCTCGTTTGCAAGCTCCCAAATCCGTTTCTGCTATGCCAGGGAAATCGGGATGTGACTGCTCCTTTGCAGAGAAATGGTTACTATTTTTGGTTTTCAGTCCATGTTGTATCGGCTCCTTTTGTTTCTCTCTGGCTCTCAATCCCCAGTGCTGATGCAGCTGCCCCATCCCAGCTCTCCCACCTGGGCAGTGTGGGTGCCCATGCTTGGGTGGTAGTCAGCACCCAGGGGGACTCTGAGTGAGTGCCTGGGGCAGTGGGGAAGGGTCCTGAGGGCAGTGGGAAAGGGTCCTGGCCAGATCTCTGGGCTCCCCTGAGCCACAGCAGGGATGGGCTGGCCTTGCCTCCAGCCCGGCTGTGGCAAATGCCTGGCATAGCTCATGTATTTCTGGCGCTGTCCCTCGTGAGCGAGGGAACCAGAAATAACTCCCGCACAGGGAGGCACTGAGGGTGACAGGGACATGTCCTGCACCATCTAACGAGGCAGCACTGTGGCTCTAGCTGAAGGATCCCTGAGTCACTGGATTAAGGCTGAGCCTGCAGCTCAGGTGTGAATGATGGGGCTGGGTCCTCCATGGGTGGAAATGCCCTTTTGGTGGCTGAGGAAGGTCAGTGAGCTTCTCACCCATGGTGGGTTTCATCTCACTGCAGTGTCAACACAAAAGCCAAAGTTATTACATAAATCTATGGCTTCGTAATAATATTAATAGTGTCTTTTATTCATGGTAGATTTGGTACTCTCAGGGATGAAGGCTCAGTCTTGTCCCAATCTGGTATTTTCAGATCATTCTTTCTTAGCAAAGTGTCCAGAAGAAAATGCCGTGCTCTGCATGAGTGAGCAGGCCACCAGGTGATGTATCAATCATGGTGTGTCATTGTCCTGACCTGCTGTGTGCTGCCTCCAGCCCCTCAGGCTTCCTAGTTCACTGCCAAACTGTTTTTTTGACGCAAAAATGTCAGGGCATTTTTAGAGAGATATTTATTTCTTCATAGAACAGGGACAGCTGCTTACCCTGGAGATCATTTGGTCACTGAAGGGGTGATGCTGATTTTTTTAAAGGAAGGAAGCCTCTTGAGCTGCAGTGTTCTGTTGAGGAGATGTCCTTTAGTACGTCTGGAGTGCTGGCGCTAACAGGACAGGGGTAGGGACTTTCAGATGCACCAGCCCTGACACCTTGTCTGCCTTCTCAGGCATCACTGTCATCCTGCCTGCTCCATCTGGGAGCAGCCACCAGATAGCAGAACCTAAGAAATAGAGGGCAGCTTCTGCAAGGTTCATCACAGCCAGAGGTGAAGTTCTTGAGAGCAGGAGGTCCCCAGTTCCTTTCATATATATGCCCAGTGGCTGAGTATCCTGCCCTCCTAGGAGAATCCATGGCCCCACCCAGCCCTCCTCCAGCCCCTCACCATCTATTATCTTGCTCTCAGCCTCTAAATTACAGACCAACTGCAATGAGTCCAGAAGCAATTGCTTCCAGTGCAGGCTGAGCAGTGTTTGGGTGGAGAGGGAACCTGGTTTCGTGTCTGCTCAAAGTGTTTCTCTATTTCCAAATAGGAGAGAATTGAACATCTTTAAAAATCAATACAATGCCACTTCAGCATAAACCAAGGGGAGATTAATACTTAACTTGTCTGGAAAAGGGGAGGAGAGATGTGGAAAATGTCTCCAGAGAGAGAGACTCAATGAAATTCGAATCTGCCTGTTTAATGGGAGAGGTAAAAGGTTTAAAATTAACGCCCCTCCCCCTCCATTAACTGGAAGCTAATGAGGTGCTGGAGAATTGGTGTAATTTGGCAGGGAATGGGATCTAATTTCTTTTTTTTTTTTCCTTTCTTCTTTCTGTGCCTGAGAGATTTGACAGACTGATGGTTTCTGTTTGAAAGGAAGCAGCCCAGGTATTTTCTGTAGGAACAGATCTGTTGGTCCACCAAAAACTTTATTGAGAGGCTTGGCAAGGGAGTGAAGGACTCTGCCATGGGATGCAGGTAGCACCCTGGTTTAGTTCTCTTACCTACTTTCATTCTCTCACCATCACTCACTCAGTTTGGCATAATTTAATGCTGTTCTGAGGAGGCAGAAATGCTTTTTTGTGGTGTTTGGAGAATGGGCTGGGCTTTTCCCTGTGGGGAAGTGGGGACCTCGACAGTTGTCTGCTGAAAGTGCTGCTACTTCAGTTTCCTCCCCAGAGACCTCGAGATCTGGTGAAAGACAAAAATACTGATCTTAGGTTTAAGTTTGGATCTTGACTCTCTGGAGAGCTCTACATGCACAGTGTAGGTTGGGATGGGTGCTGTGGTGACACTGAACCACTGTCTGGTTCATCTGGGGTGAATTCGTGTGGTGTGTTGACAAAAATAACATCATGCCTGTTTTTATCTGATTTACGGTAGGATATAGAAAGAGATTATGGTGATAATGAGGGTGTCATTGCTGAATTTAAAGGATCCATCTGATTAGAGATTGTGTTGAAACATTTAGATAGAGATGGCCAGAACTGAGGTTATGTTGATCTCCTTAAGGATGGCTGGCAGGGGAGGAGAGTGATAGGCAGGAGGGTGACAGGCAGGAGGAGGCAGCAGGAGCGGCTGCTCCCTGCCAGATGTGATCTGTGGCCTCTTGTGAGCTGTTTCCCCTGAGCAAACACATTTATTACAGACTTTGTCAGGGGAGCCCCATGTGCTGTTAATGATTGACTGCCCCAGCTGGGGGTTTCCAGGTGGTTCTTGCTCCATGTTGGGCTGTTGCTCTGTGGGTGGGAAGGAAGGGACTCTTCTCCCCATCTTTGCCTAAGAGCTGCTGCAGGTCCCGCTTGAGTGGATGGTGGCCGTGGTCACCTATAGCCTGTGCATGCCCCTGCTCCTGGCTCTGTTTACAGCAGGGTCCCCCTAAAGCCCTGACCTGCCTGCTGTGCCACTTCATGGAGCAGCCATGCCAGGGGCCCTGTGCCCAGCTGCCAGTGGGGTTCTGCTCTCCCTGCTCTAAAGCCAAGCTGGTTAAACCCACCCAGGGGAACACTTTCATGGGCTTGACCAAATGCAGGAGGATTGTTTTGGCTGTTCTGAGGGGCTGCAGGGATGTGGAGCACCAGTGGGCTTTGGGCAGGTGCCAGTGTCCTGTCCTGTGCTGGGCGGGATGTTCTTATGCATGTTCCCACACATGCTGGCAGCATGGATGGTGCTTTCATCATCACACAAGGAGCTTGCTCAAAGTGCGATGATTTGTCCTGTGTCTAATTCCTGTGAAAATTAAACTGGAAGAGGAGGAAGGTGAGACAAGGGGGGGCAGAGAGACCTGGGTGTTTTATCACCACAGCAACACAGACTTCCAAGGAAAGGTTCTGAGGTGTGAGAAGTAGATAATTTACAGTTTACTTAATCAAAAAATAACTCTCATTTCCTGGCGGGCGCTGTGTGCCAGCCTCTGGTGTGAGGGACGGGCTGCAAGGCCTGTGCTGTCCCAGTGCTGCAGCCAGGGGCTCAGTGGGGAGAGATGCTCAGCCCTGGCAGAGGGATGGCAGGGTCAGGCTGGGGGGGTCCCGCGGGGGTTTGGTTCGGTAGGGGACACATCTGGGGGAGGCAAGAGAAAGTCCTCCCGCTGTNTCCCGGGCGAGCGGCAGGACGCGGTCCCGGCGTGCGGGGGTGCGGGCGGCCGTGGTGCTGATCGGGCTTCTGCACCGCTCCCGGCAGAGCAGCGAGAGAAGGTGACACCGGGGAGGGCTCGGTACCGGCGGCCGAGAGGGACCGGGGGGGGGGGAACTGGCTGGGGG
>VWZF01001080.1:919645-1182639 GCA_013396755.1 Sclerurus mexicanus
CGGGAGCTGGGAAACGGGCACCGGGATAGCCATGACCTGCTCGCGGTGTGCGGTGCCGGGAACCAGACAACGAGAACCGGGAGAAGGGTGGCCCGCTCGCGGTGTGCGCTGCGTGCCGGCAGCGGTACCGGGAGCCGGGCACCGGGATAACCGGGAGCCGGGCACCGGCATAACGGGGAGCCGTGCGTGTGTGTGCGGGGCTGCATTCCAGCCTGCTGGAGCCAGGTTAGCCCCGGCACCCACTGCTGCTGCAGACGCGGAGGACCGGCGCGGTCCTCAGGGCTCCCGTGCAGGCAGAACTGCTCTAAGTCGGCTCCGCAGCTTTGTCTGCGCCGGGAACAGCTGACAAATGGTTTCATCTTTCATTGCCGAAGCCACGGGCTGTACTTCGTGTTCAACTTTGTGCCGTAGGAAATGGTCTGTTTGCAGTACTGTGCGAGCTGACATCTGCTCCGCGGGCTCCGCTCCCGCTGCTCCGCACGGGAGTTGCTGTTGGCATCAGAGATTGACCCCGTGCTGATCTGTGCGGGCTGACCCAGGCAGGGAGTTCTCTCCTCCAGGACTCTGCTGCTCTGGCAACTTCGGTGTTAAAAATAGTCAGAAATATGCACCCGAACCTCACAGTGTGTGTACCTCTGTTTTGGGGTGGAAGCGATGTGGGCACTGCTGAGGGGGTTTTTTTTGTTTCTTTTTTCTTGGCTCAATTTGTGATTTTATACCAAAACCATATGAAGGAAGAATGGTTTACTTGGAATCTTTATTGTAAAGTATCCTCCTGCTCCCTAATCTATAAGCATGAAGAATCAGATTAAGGCAACTGGGGATGAAGCTTTTTGTCCACCCCCAAGTTGTGAGTTGCAGGTCCGTACCCCATTTTTCGGTGCTTCTGCCATAGGGATTTTGCCTTGGACAGCTGGTGCCCTTGAGAGCAGGATTTCAATGATGCTTTAATGATTGAACAGTGGCCTTCCCAGGGAGTTCGTGTGTCACTGTTGTTTCGGGATATTTTCTTCTCCCTTACTGGGGTTTTAGGTAGATCATCAAAGATGAGCAGTTGGGTTTTGTCTTGCTTAGCCCAGGCCCACCTCTGACATAGCTCTGCCCATGGACCATGGGCTCCAGCTATGGGCCAGAAAGTTTTGGAGGGGCTGGCTGGTTGGGGAGGTGGCCTCTTCTCCCACTTTTACCTGCTGTGTTTGGAGAGTGTCAAAGTGCTGGGCAGGTGTGTGCTACCAGCTGGGGTCCAAATGCTCCTCTGGATGTTTTCCCCACTGAAACCTGTTGGCCATTCTGTGTCTGCCTTGAGGCCAGGGCCTGCTTTACTAATCACACCAAGCAAGACTTTCCCAAAGAGTTGTCTTTCCCCCAGGTACCAGGTTTCCATGAATGAGCTCAGCATGACACTGGAGGGCTGAGAAAAAAACCTGGCTCTGAACTCACACAGGAATCTGCCCCGTGATATGCAATCCTCGTTTTTCTTTTTAATTTTTTCCCCAGCATCATGTTGTGCACAAACTGTCTCAGTGCAGCTCTTGCTGCGGGGTTTACTGAATACGATGAGAATCACACAGACATCTCAAGGGGAGAACAAGACCCTGAGGAGGTTTTTTCCTGTCTGCTATGGACTGAGGAGACTCCATGGGAGTGATTTCAAGAATTCAAGCAGTGCTTTACGGTGGTTGCTTCGTCTTACGCAAGCTGCCAGGGCCATCAAAGTGACATAATCTGCAGGAAAAGGAAGGGACTGCTAGCGGCATCGTCAAAAGGGACTCAGTTCCTCCACCTGCTCCTATTTGCTTTTTTCCCCCTCCTACATTCATTCTTTGTTCTGCATTTGCAATTGAATTTTGCTTTCCATGAGCCATATGCAAGCCTGGCAGGATCAGTGGCAGCTGCAGAGTCCCTGGTGGCCCATGTCCCTTTCTTGTTAGCAACCCAGCAAAGTGCAGCTCAACACACCATCTTCGCCAGGCTCCACTCACAGAGCTGGGTGATGCCCCTCCATCTACAGTCTGCCACCCGTGCCATCCCTGCACACCTGAGCTGGAGGGCAGCAGCAGGGAGGCCTGTGGGGTGGCTGCTGCTGTGGGCTCCTCCTGGCACCCCTTCTGCTCTGGAAACCTGGAATTTGGACTGTATTTATATCTAAATGAGTTTTCCTGAATGTCCCACATGCGGGTGAGGTGAGGTGATGGTGGCTGTCCTCTCATGGAGTAAAGCTGGTGGGTGGGTGCCTCGGTGTGGGGCACCCCTCCATTCACAGCCTCCCCTTGCCCTTTGGCATCAGTCGTGTGGCGCTCAGAGATGTAGGTTTCTGGGAGCTGTTCTCTGCAATTTGCAAATTATTGAATCAGCTCGGAAACGGCTGCCCGAGGCTCCTGGCTCGGGTTTGGCAGGAATAGGATCAGACAAGCCTTCTGGTCTGAAAACGTCTGCAAGTGCCTTGGCTGATTTACCCAGATCTGCAGGAAATCTTCACTTTCTCTGCTCCTGCAAGGGAGAACAGACAGCATATTTGGAAAAGATCAAAACTCCTTTCCACCATTATTTGCATATCAAGCCTCACTTGTCCTGGCTTGGCCCAGTGAGAAGTCCTTGGCCAGCTGGAAAGATCCCAGTGTCTGTAGAGGTGTGGACAGAGCAGGACTCAGCTTCTCACTGTCATCCTGAGCAGGACAGGCAACATGTGGTGCAGTAGGGACCCACATGGCCAGCAGAGGCAGTTGGGACCCCACAGCTACTGTGGGCAGGGGACCCCTGTGGCGAGCAGAGGCAGCTGGGACTCCCACGGCCAGTGCAGGCAGCAGGGATCCAGTGCCTGCACAAGTGCGGGACACTCTGAACTGTTCAACAATGTTTATTCTCAGTTCAGAGGGGTAATTAAAGCCAACTGCACTGGCAGTTAAATGTCACCTTGCTCCAAGCCTGGCTGTGGTCCCGCTCAGGGAACGGTGTGCCGGGGATGCTGTGCCTGTGCAGGTGCAGGCTGAGGGTTTGCAAAAATGTAATTTATTGCAAGAAATGTGGACCAGGAAATGCTGCACTTTTTGTTTTTTGCTGACTCTGAGGCTTCTAGGCAAGAAGGTATTGCTGCAGGGCCATCCTGAGCCAGGACATGACAAGGTAAATCAGTTTTTAGGGAAGATGCTCCATGGCAGGGGCTCTGCCAAGTACTCTAGCAGATCTGAAGCGCTGGGTGCCTGGGCAAGAGCCTGGGTCTTGGGGCTGTGGAGTCCAGGTCTGGGGGGGTTCTGGAGCCTTGAGGCTGTCTGTTGTTGGTGGAAACCTGCAGCAGTGTGTGTCCTCTGCTGGTGTCCTCTCTGGGATGAGTGATGATGCAGCGAGATCTTGCTTGTCTGGCATCCTGGGATTGGGTGGAGAGCTGCTCAAAGTCAGGGCAAGGTGCTTCGTTCAGGCACTCACTGCAGATTTCCAGGTGTAAACCCTCAGCAAGGTGCCCTTGTCTGTGTTGCAAAACCCCCACAGTTTTGGTTGGATGTTTTTGCAATTTGTGAGCAGATGCCAAGGGATCCTGGCCACCACCGCTCTGCCTGGTATATTGGCAGGTGCTTGTGTCCTGGGAGCCAGGGGTCGGTCCCAGTTGTGTGGGGGATGGAGAGGAGCCCCTGCAGAGGGAGGGCAAGCAGCCTGCACCCCACTCCCACCGCCTTGCCTTGGACAGGGGTGAGCCCAGGTAGGGGGAGGATGGAAAACAATATGAAAGAATGGTCCCCTCTGAAAACTTAAGAGACTGGGCATGGAATATTAAATACACTAAAAAGGAAGCAGTTGGTAAGGTGATGCTCATCAAGGATAAAAAATGATGAGTCCATAAATAGAGGCTGTTAATTTACAGGAGAGTCATTGCTGACCTTCTCAAGGATGCAGCATCTGACAGGGGGAACTTGTTGCTGCAGGAGTTTGGCACCTCCTTAGGCCAGGTTTGATCTGTGGAATGAAGCTTAAGTGTAAGGGTAACCTGGGATGCTCCCGTCTCATTTACACAGCGTGACAGAGGTAGAGCCAGCTGCATGGTGTGGAGTACTTTCCCATGACAGGTAATATGTTGACATCTCCCCTTCCCACGTGTGATTTATATGAACGTACTGTGTCAATTTAGAGCCTGTCTGGGAAATAAGTCAGACAAAACGAGAAGGTGGGATGCATTAGGAGTTCTTCATTAGGGTTTAGGCTGAAAGCAGGAGGGAAGTGTGTCCTCAGAGTCAGGGTCTGGCTGGGAGCACTCTGGGGGTCCAGGCAGCCCCAGCTCTGTGCTAAACAGGACTTTTTAGTCAGAATTTCAGTATGCCGGTGGGGTTTACCAAATTTAGGATATGAATTTGAAGGTGCTTTTGGGATGTGATCAGGGATGCTCTAAAGAGAAAGACCTCACCTGCCTCGCTGTGTTGGGAGCTTGCCAATGCCCATGCATTCAAAATAGGGGGAAAAAAATCCCCATTTTCTCCCACTTTATGAGGAGCCAGGGCAGCAGCCCTGGCCTGATGGGCTCCACCTCCCTGGGAACTGGCAACAGCTGGGTCCTGGACGGGACCATGCCAGGACAGCAGAGCTGATCTCAGTCGCTGTTAGGAAACCCTGCAGTCAGCCCTGCATAACTGCATTAAGGTATTTCCTTAATTAGATTTACTAAGTATGCAGGATTCTAATTCTTTCTTTTTCTTCTCTCTTAATTTGCCTAATGAGAAAAACAAAGAAATAAAATTACAAAAGCGATGCCCTTGCTCCCTTCCGGAGAGGCCGGTGTTCAGCTGTGTGGCTCCGGAGTCTGCTCTCGCCCATCCTGGTGTCTGCCTGTGGCCGTGGCCAGGGTGGGTGCAGGGGCACTGGGGCCAGGTGCCCCCCTGGGGAGCGAGCACAGTGCTGTGATCTTTGGTTGTGTTATTGATGCTGGAGCCTTGCATCTCCCATGGTGCCACGGAGAGGTGAGTGCAGGGTGAGCTGCGCGGCATCCCCAGCCTCAGCTCTTGCTGGCGTGGGCACCTGTGACCTTTGCTGTGCTTTGGGCTCTGCAGAGACTTGTACCCTCAGTGACAGCTGGGCACGGTGTCTCTGTATGGGAATGCCCAGAGACCCCGCTGGCTCTAGGGTCACTTTGGGGCGGTCCCTTGAGTTGTGCCCTGTTGCACAGACAAAGACATGCTAATCTTCATGATTCATTTATCGTGCCATCAGGGAAATGTTTGGGAAATGGGCCACCAGCCCTTGACTGGTGGCAGATTGAATCGCAGGCATCTATGGTGGGACTTTAACATAACAGATTCCCAGTGTGGAGGCCAGTTCCTAGTGGTGGTTGGGGATGGGCTTGTTTTGCTCTCCCGGAATTGCAGGAGCAGTTCCAGCAGTTTGGCCCCAAAGAATCAGCCAGCATGTGACAGAGGAACGTGTTGTTAAGTTGGGTGATTTTATAATACTTAGAATACGATGCTATGGCAACCCACTACAAATCCCAGATCAAATCAAATTATTGGTGCGCATCCCTGTAACTTTAATCTTTGCAAAGTCGTATCCATTTTATGCCTTTGAGGCCACTGTGCGGCTGAGTGCAATCAGGCAGAGCTCAGGGTTCAAAGCAAGGAGAGCAGAGGATGAGTGGTTTGCTCCAGATCAGTCTGTGCTTTAGTGTCCTAGAAAGTCAAAGAGCAAACAGGGAAAATCTGTCATCCTCGGCATTTTTCAGCAGTGGAGTCATGGTGAGGTTGTGGAGAGCAGAAAGGCTCGATAAACAGTATGGGTGTGCAGGACGGGAATTCTGCCATTGCCCCACATTGCTTCAGTTCGTTTCTTGCATTGAAAAGCTGGAAGATGCCAAGAGCACCAAAGAGGTGTAGCAATGTAAATTTAACCTGATCTGATACAAAACAAGAGAAAGAAGATGCATTTTGTTTGAATATGATGTGAAACATCAGTCCTTGGTCTGGATTCACGTTTGGACACAACTTGATGGGTGTTTCTCCCAGTGGCTCTGGCCATGGTCGCATTGCTGGCACAGCCCTCAGTGCCTCACAGCTCTGAGGAAGACAGTGCTGCTGCTCCCACTTTGCCTTCTCAGCATCCTCATGGCACCTCTATGACGCAGGGCCCTGCTGAGGAGAGGCTGCAGGCACCCGAGCCTCCCCCATGACCGGCAGGTGATTGTCACCTCCTGTCTCAGCTGCTGGGACTTGGGAGGAGGGGGCAGTGTGAGTGGGAGGGCAGGGCCCAGAATGGTGGGGCTGGTGGTGAGGGCAGGTGTTTCCAGAGGTCAGGTGTCCACCCTCTGGCAGGAGCTGTGTGTTTTGGAGAGGGCCCTGGCGGGCATCAGTGCCCACTGCTGTGCACACTGTGCTGTGCGGAGCCATCCCGGGGCGGGCTGCCATGGGAACCAAACCTTGTTATGGCAAGATAAACAGTTGGACATTTTGGCCCAGTTTCTGCAGGACTAACCTGGCAGGGACGAGAGGAAACTAAATTAAATCTCAGA
The DNA here is from genome assembly GCA_013396755.1 of Sclerurus mexicanus. Lineage (NCBI taxonomy): Eukaryota > Metazoa > Chordata > Aves > Passeriformes > Furnariidae > Sclerurus > Sclerurus mexicanus. Next base: position 926,127 of record VWZF01001080.1, read on the forward strand.
TTTTCTGACTCCCGGAGGAGCATCTGGCAGTGCCGCTGCGTGATGGCGTGGCTGCCTGCCCGGGAACCGCCGGGTGAGAGGAATGGGGGTTTTGTTTAGTGCAAGGCTGAGGCCATGCCTTTCTGAGGGTTAGAGGGCTTTTGTGCGTGGCACAGTGTCTGTGCCCTGCTTCCCTGGGGTCTCGCATCTTCACGATCCCTTGTGCTGCCTCCAAACTCAGTGCCTGTGCTATGTGCCCTCTTGTCAAAGGGGCCCTTGGCTGAATCCCTCCAAACCTGTGCTGGGATGTCCCTGGGTGTCGCCAAGCTGGGAGCCTCCTCTGCTGCCAGAAGGCTGCTCAGCTGCAGGTCCTGCCCTATGGGGAAGGTGCTGGAGGGAGAAAAGCCATAGGGATGAGCTGTCATAGGAACCCAGCTCTGCTGTCCCTGCACCACCAGCACCACATGGAGGGGCAGCAAGGGCTCGCAGCCTGCCCTGGACACAGGGCTTTTCTGGTGACTTTTATCACTTTCTCACACTGTCTGTTGGGTTTTTGCTCAGATTCCAGATATTACTGTACAGGCAGCCGCATGTCGTGGCTTTACCAAGGGAGATAACCCTTATCTCCTGCCTTGCGCGCTGGCTCAGGCAGGGGAGAGCTGACACGCCTGTGTTTGGTTTTCCAGGAAGCAGGAGCTGCTGAACAGTGCGGATGTGACTGTCCCGGAGCGGCCACTGTCACCCCCTCTCACCGCCCCACCGACCATGAAGGTGAGTGTACGGGTGCCGCGGTACTGGGCTGGGCTGTGGGCGCACAGGCCAGCCAAGGCGCCAGTTTTGGAAAGCCAGGCTGGTGAGGAACGGCACTTCCAACGCAGCAGCTGTACAGATTAGGGCTGTTCCCGCGGGAGCAGCAGTAGGTGGTTTCTGGAATTCAGCCGGCAGCCTGTTCCGACACCATCCATCTATCCGTCCGTGGCGGCGGGGCATGCGTGCCAGCAGCCCATCCTGCGCCGCCACTCACATTATGCAATCACAAGCAGTGATGCCAAGCAGGGTGCTGAGTTCCAGTGCTGTTTTCCTTCCAGTAACTCTCCTCAAGCAACGTGGTGGGTGGCTCTGTGCCAGCACGAGGCAGACTGTGGCATCCCTGACAGGAGGGCACTGCTGTAGGGCCCAATGCACTGCTCCCTCCTGCCAGGGACCACTCAGCCACTGCTAAACTGTGCCAGGCATAGGGAACTCCAGAGGTGCCAAACAGAAATAAAGCCATGTGTTCTCCAGGCTGGAAGTTGCCTGTGAGATTCTGGGCTTGTTTGTGTGTCTCCTTGTTTGGAGGTTCCCAGTGTGCCCACTGCCAATTTGATCCCACTGCTGTTGGCTTAAGGCAGGCAGAGGGTGAGGTGTATCTGCTGACATTCAAAAGACGGACCTTGAGGTGCCTGGGACAGGAGATGTCAAGGATCAAGGAACCACCAGCTTGATGAAGGACAGGAGGCAGAGACCTGGTTCTCAGGGGTCAGCTGGGTTTCCCAGCTGCAGCAGCCAGCACGGAGGATGCGGGCCATCACTTGGCCTTGGCATAGCATGAGATGCTGCACAGCATGAATGCATTGAGTCAATGTCCTTGGTGCTCATCCTCCTCTGCCCTGCTCTTGGTAGACTCTAAGGTGCTTCCTAGAGATCTGCACAAGGCTTAGTGTCATGGAGAGGGACAAGGGGTGTGCACAGGTGTTGAGACAGGGGCAGGAGCAAGTCCCTGGCAGCTGAGGCTGCCTCATTTTCATCAGAGCCGTGCAGGTGTTCTGGCCAAAGAGGTTGTGTTCTGCCTCCTCCCTGGTGCTGCTGGGATGGGAAGGCCCTGTTGGTGCTGGTGCCCACTCTGCAGCTCCTGACCCAGCAGCTTGGGTTGTCCTGCACTGATTCTGAGGGGATTTATATTTGGGATTTGTTCAGCTCCTTTAGAACAGCTGTGGCTTTTTTGTGCATACAGATTTCCAGGTGGAGAGGGATTTTTTATCTCTTGACCAGTGCCTGGTTTCTCCTGCCACTCTCCCAGGAGAGTGCCCACCTGAGGGGCACAGTGCATCCCACTGCAGGGCCATGAGTCCCACCATGGGGCTGTGCATCCCACCATAGGGCTTTACATCCTACCTGTGGAGCTTTGCATCCCAGCAAGCACCTGCCTGTCCCCTGCAAATCCTCACTGCTTCCTGCCCAACCTGTTCCGGGCACTTTGCCTCCCAGGGGAGCCACCCTTTGAAATAACAAGGCAGCCGTCCTGCTGTGCCTCTGGCTTGGGGAAACATTAACGAAGGGAGGTGTGGGGCTGGGCAGGGATGGCCGGGCTGGCGCTCAGCCGCTCTCGCTGGGTGCCCGTGAGGAAGACTTGCCACAGCAGTAGCCATGGCTTCGTGGCTGATGCAGGTGGGGGCTGATGCTGAGAAGCTAATGGATTTCTTCCAGGGCTTGCTGGTGAGTGCTGCGACGTGTGGAGGGGAATGCTGGGGAGAGGTGCTGGCACAGTTCTGCTCGCTGCCCTCCATCCGTGGCAGCTCCTGCCTGGTGCAGGGTTTTTCCGGGTGTCGTTTTATTTGTAAACCTCCGAAGCAGGCACTTGCTGGCCACTGCCAGTGCCAGAAGTTGCCAACTGCAGCTTCTCCAAGTGCTCTTTATTCACAGGGATCTTCCACCAAACTCACAGCCCAGGACAAAGTTTGTCTTGTGAAGGTGGCAGGTCTGGGCTGCCTTTGGTGTCATTGCAGACACCAGCACAGGTTCAGTTTGGAGCAAAAGCCCAAGCACCCATGCCATGAGCGTCATCCCTCCTGCTGGCTGTGCCTTCGGTGGGTGACATGGCTTCCTGCCAGCGCCACAAAGGTGTCATTATACACACACTGTAATTACTGAAATGTCTGTGGCCTGGTAAAGCTGGCTCTAAGTAAGCACAATGTCCTGAAGGGCACAGGCTGCTGCTTGCTTTGTTCAGTACGTGTGGGCATTTTCTACGGGACTCACTGTAGCAGGTGGGTCTGGTGCTACGGTGGGGTTGGGTCTTGTCTCTAGCTGCTATGAGAGCAGGACCCGAAATTATCCAAACTGCCTCAAAGAACATTTATACCTAAACAGAACCCAAACCAAGCTCAAACTAAGGAAAAGCCTTTTTACTGAGTGTCCAACTGTGGACTGTCTGAGCCAGGGTTCTTTATAAGTCCTGCAGGGGTGGTAGGTAAGGGCGGGCTTAGTCTAGAGCTGGAAATGCAGCCAGGCCTGCGTCCGAGCCATGGCTGCCCCACCTGTGCTGGCAGCTGTAGACTGCTCCTGCTGTAAATTTGACCTTTGCTCAATGCAATTATTAAAGGAAAATCTCTCTCAGGTTTTTCTTTGGCCTTTGATTTTCATTTCTTCATTTTGTCCTGGTTTTTTTCTTCTCTTTTTTTGTGTTTTAAGTAATTCAGTCTATTCTAAGAGCTCACTAAAAATCACCCCCTGGGCCTTTCCCCTTGTTACCATGACCCCTTCTCCCCAAAATCATGCATCCTTCTCCTGCAAACCATTTCTGATAGCAGGTGGCGTGGGAACTGCTGATCCTGCTTTCCACTCTCCTCCCAGCCTGGCAGCGTCTGCCATAGCCCAGCCTCTCCCCAGCCCTGTGAGCTGGGGTGACTGCAGCTGGAGCAGGGCGGGAGGCTGGGAGCAAACGTGTTAGAGGAGAGGAGGGCTGAGAGGAGGGACAGGGCTGCTGCGTCACACCTCCAGAAAAGCCACTTATTGGTTTACTGGGAGTGCCACAACATTTACAGCCATAGTTCGGGTACCTGAGAGCAGGAAAAGCTGGGTGAAGGATCAGGATTGTCCAGCTGAGGTTCAGCTGTGCTGAAGGGGTGGCTCTGGAGCAGCTCCTCAGCGCACTGGCCGCCCCCAGGACCAGGGCCCCCCTTGGAACCACAGGTAGATCAGGGTGAGAAGGGGGTTACCTGAAGTTCCGAGGGAGGGCTGAGTGACTGGCATGGTCTTGGCACCTCTGCTGGAGAGGTGATGATGGGCTGTTCCTTGTCTGGTTGTGTTCTTGTCTCTGGGCTCCCTTGCTATGCGTTGCCGAAGGTGCAGGGCTGCACCTGTGTGTGTGGTGGCTGTGGGTCCTCCCCATAGCACTGGCCAGGTAGGACAGCCACAACCCTTGAGCCAGGCAGCAGGACATGCTGCAGGACTGGTGCTCTGCAGAGGGCACACACAGCATTTCTAATTGGAGTCCTGCTCACTAATCTCTTTAGTTCGTTTGGCAAGTGGGGATTAACCCTGCACTGGGCAGCCCAGCGCCACCAGCAGTGGCTTTGCTAACGCTGCTGAGATTAGGAAAAGAAATGTCTCCAGACCCCTGACCAAACCATGCACGACTGGGGAGCTGTGGGGGCCAAGGGCTGCTGTCGAGGGGAGCTGGAGCAGTGATGCTGATCTCTTCCCAGGCTTCTCTGGAAATGAGATATGGAGCAGGAGCCATTGGGTAGGCAGGGAGCTGCTGCCCCTCACTGATCTATGTGCTGCCCATGGCAGCAGTGGGGACACTTGGTGTGGGATGCCTGCAGGTCCCCAGCTCTGCCCAGCAGTGGGGGTGGAAGGGATATCGTGGGGGCAAACCCCCTCAGTTGTGGACAGGGTCTCTTCCCATTGCTGCTGAGGGCCATAGCCAGGATGCCTGGTGTGGGGTGGGGATCCAGTGTCCCTGCTGTGATGTGGCTTGGGCTGGCTTGCCTTGTGTCTGCTTTCACCGAACAGGAGATTTCCTTCTTTTCTTTTCAGTCGGCAGAATTCTTCGAAATGCTGGAAAAAATGCAGGTGAGCAGCAGTGTGCATGCCAGTAACAGTGGGGTATTCCCCCCAGCAGAACCTGTGAGGGCAGAGGCCCCACAACACCTCCTACATTATCGTGCTGGGAGACTCATCCTGAGCACAGACTTGCTTTCCAGCCACGTGGGTTGGAGCTATCTCCATGTAGCAAAATACCCTCATGTTGGTGGACCAATCCCCTGTGTTGCTGAATACATCTTCATTATTTGATCCATTCATTTTGTTCCCAACAGGCACCAAAACTGGAAGAACAGAAGTCTGGAAGCCAGAAACACAAGGTTGGTTGATTTTTGTTTCTTGTGGGGATCTCTTCAAGTGTGGCCCCCCCTGATCTCAGAGGTTTAATGTGATCATCAAAGACAGTCACTCAAAGGCTAGAAAGGATTTAGATGTTATCTGAAAACAAGACACTGATTGAATTGCAAAGATGGGAGTTTGGTGCCTGTAAATCCCTAATCCAGCTTTATGTCCAGGCCAGTGCATTTCAGTGTAAAAGCGTTGGGGTTTGCTGCAGCACTGGGAAGTTGCACTGATAGCAGAACCCCCTTTAGGCAGGAATTCCCCTGCATTGCCACCTTCCTGCAGACCCCGAGCATGGAGGGGTCTCTCACTGTGTCCCCAGGCAGCACAGTGGCACCACTCCAGGCTCACACCCCTTGCTGTGGCCTCACCTGACGGCAGCATCGCTCTCCATTACCACCTGGTGCAGGGTGTGGGATGGGAGGGGCCAGGGCAGCGGGTGCTGGAGGTGCTCCCCAGGTTGTGTGTGCAGGGCAGGGGTGAAGGGATGGCTGGTGGGGAACATATGGTCATAGATGGTGTTTTGTTTCCTTTTTCCAGGAAGACTACATCCCGTACCCTAGCATTGATGAGGTGGGTGCACTGAACCCTCTGAACGCCTTCTGGCGAACACCTTTCCAAATTTGCCAACGGCAGGGGAATTGGTGAAGATCCTGTCTCTGAGAGGAGCTGCACAAAGCATGTTCCTTCTCCCCACCTTTGCGACTTCTGCTTTTCCTCAGTAGCATGTGCCCTCTTCTAAGAGAGAGGAGAGGTTTCAGAGAGGGGCTGGACTTGCCCGCCTGGTGCCAGGGCTCGGGTTTGTTGCAGGAGGGGGCAGAACGTGGGGCAATGAGCTCTGCGTCCCACATCCACACCCTGCCTGACCCCTCATGGTGCATGTGTCTGCAGATCCTAGAAAAGGGCAGCCCGTACCCGCTGATCATCCTGCCCCAGTTTGGGGGGTACTGGATCGAAGACCCAGAAAACCTTGGCACGCCCACCTCATCTGACAGCAGCATCTGTGAGGAGGAGGAGGAGAACCTCAGCCCCAGCACCTATGGCTACAAGCTGGAGTGCAAGGGAGAGGCCAGAGCCTACCGCAAGCATTTCCTGGGGAAGGTGGGTGCCCTGCCCCACGGGGCTGAAAATTGCACACCCTTGCCCAAGAAAAAAATCTCCAGTTGTGAGCAAAATGGGTTATTTCGCAACTTTCCCCTTTGCAAGGAGTGAGGGGACCAACAGGTCCCCAGCATGGCAGTGATGGCCACACACACAGGCTTTGCCCCTGGCCCCACAACCACAGGGATCCTGGGACACCAGTGGGGACGCTGGCTCTGAACCGCCTGTCCATGGGGACCCTGGGCTTAGCCAAATGCAGGGGCCCATCATAGCAGCCCCTGCCCTCTTGCTCACAGTCCTGAAATCCTCTTTGGCCCTCTGAACATACTGAGAGCAGGGTGCTAAAGTCCACTGGCAGAGGGATTACAGCCCTGATCCTGGCAAGGGGCTGAGAATGTGTGTCGCTGAGGGATGGGAGGGTGGCAGGGTGGCAAGTGAGTGTCTGGGCAGTGTCCTCACCATCAGTAAGCTGCTTCCCTGCCACTAGTGTGCTGTTTTCTATTTTTAGGATCATTTAAATTTCTACTGTACAGCCAGCAGCCTCGGAAATCTGATCCTTTCTGTTAAATGTGAGGAGACAGATGGTACAGAATATTTAAGGGTTATACTCAGGTATGGAAAAAAAGTGCTTTGTTTAACAAAATATTCTCTCTTTGGGAGTCTCTGGTTTCTATAGCAAATGCTCTAGCTGGATTGGCACTGATGCGGAGTGGGTCAGGGTGAAATGGGAAGCAGCGGCAGCATCCTTGTGTTTCTGCACTGGGACTGCCCAAACCTGATAATGAAAATGAGACTTTGATCTGTTGCTAAACCCGCTGGAACAGAGTGTAAACCTCTGCGGGTTTAATCCTCCTTGGGATAACACCAGTCACATCTCTCACCATCCCTCTGTAAGCTGACAGGACCCAGCACGTCTGAAGCATTCTGTCATTCCCCTCCAAACTATGAATATTTTAAGAGCCGCAGAGATGAGAAGACAAATTGAGCCTTTGCTCACTAACCAGGCCCAACAAATGCAGTGCAATAGTGTTTCCCAACAGCCAGCATCGCTTTGCTGTAGATACTCCCTGATGTCTGTCTGCTCTTTGTTGTTTCTTTGCCTCATTGTTGTTTCTTTGCTAGGTCTAAAGTGAAGACATTGCATGAAAGGATCCCGCTGGCAGGATTCAGCAAGCTTCCAAGTATCCCCCAGATTGCAAAGGTAAAATGCCTGACTGGGTTGGGACACCTGCAGCAAAGCCTATGCCACTGCACCTCAGGTGGTACTGGGATGTATTGGGTGGCATTGGGCATTGCTGGGATGTGTTAGGATGTGTTGGGTGGCATTGGGCAGCTTTGGGATGTGTGAGGATGTGTTGGGCATCATTGGGATGTGTTGGGCAGTGTTGGATGGCATTGAGCAAGGAGCACTTGGGTGGTGCTATGTTCTGGCTCCGCTGTTGGTTTCCTGCTGATCTGAGGCAGGTCACTGGTTGATATCTGGGAGAAGAGGTGAGAAAGTGGCACCACCCTTGACCCACAGAGAGACCTGGGACTGGTCTTGCTGCATCCTCGGTTGGGTGCCAGCCAGACCACAGGGCATCCTAGTGAGAGGATGCGAAGCAACGAAGTCCTGCAATTGGAGGCTGAGTTTGGTTTCTTTATAAGACATTCATGGCCTTGCTGTTAAGTTTTGGCCAGAGACCCAGCACTGACTGCTCTTTCCCCTTGCCCACAGGCCTTCTGCGATGACGCCTCTGGGCTGAAGTTTAACCCGGTTCTCTACCCCAAGGTGAGGTATAACCTGCCCAGCAGGGATGCTGAGAATCCCACACAAGGCCACTGTTGAAACCTCTTGGCCTACCTTTTGGCCTAATTATGTGGGAATTTGGCTTCTTTCCCCCTTCTGCTCCCCCAGGTGCTGCCCAGCCATTGCCATACCCTGTCGCAGCTCCAGTGGGCTCTCCCTACCCCCCACCATGAGGAGTGGTGTCACAGCCCCTGGGTTTGATCTTTTGGCCATCGTGCTTTGAACTACCTGATGAAACATTTATTATTTCGCTTTCCTGCAGGCATCCCAGATGATAGTGTCTTATGATGAACATGAGGTCAACAATACATTCAAGTTTGGTGTGATCTATCAGAAGTTCAGGCAGGTGAGTTGCCCCCATGCCACTCTCGTGGACCATGTCCCTGCACACCAAAGATCCATGTTTTATGAGCACAGACTTAACCCTGTTGTTAATTCCACCATGTGCAGCACCTCAGTGTCCTCACTGACTGTGTTTCTGATTGCTCGGATGTTTTCCCAACTCATTAAAAAATGATGTGACTGAAAAAATCTCAGTATGGAAATCAGCCCACAAGCTGCTGTAGGGAAAAGCGGATGTGAAAATGGATTTTAACAGGCGTGGTATTTTAATCAGATATATGTTTAGACAGCAAAACAGCTATGTTTGTCTAGAGGTACTGTGGGCTCTGAAGACAGGCACTTGCTAAAAACGCTGTCATTAGCTGGGGGACTCTGGATGGGGAGTACAGTGGCAGCTCAGCCTCAGAACTCACTGAGAATTATTCTGACAGGCGCTCTAATTATCTTTCATACTGCATTTTGGATTGGATTGAGTGACTCATGCAAGGCCATAATTAGGGTCTCCTTGTTTTGAAATACAGCACGTGCTGGGTGATTAGGCCTTGGATTTTCTGATAGAGGATTCACCTGTATTTTGGTATTTCCTGGACATTATCCTAAGGTGCTCACTGTGAGTCAGAATTGGCTCACAGTAGCTTTACCCTGGAGTGTCCTGGGGGCCAGGTGGGCTGTGATGGCCCATGGACAGTGCTGGTGGCCAGTGGCTATTGCAGTGGTGGAGCTGGGGAGCAGAGGCAGGGAGCAGCCTGGAACAAGGTGCTGGTCACACCCTGGGGAGCATGTGGATGGAGCAGGATGTGGCAGGGTTTGGACAGGCAGGGAGATTGGGGCTGTCAGCAGATGCACTCTGTGCTTTGCAGACCCAAGAGGAGGAGCTGTTTGGCAATAATGAAGAGAGCACTGCCTTCAAGAACTTCCTAAATTTTCTGGGAGACACCATAACACTCCAGGACTTCAAAGGGTAAGCTAAATAAAAAGGATGATTTTACAAATACATTAGCAAGAGACCATGTCATATGTAAAAATATCTACGTGTGAGAACAGAAGTCATCTCACTCATGAGCGGGATGTGCAGAGCAGAAGCAAATATAGCTTTGGCTTGTTTTTCAAAGCTGGGGGAGTTTTCAAAAAAAAAAAAAATTGGAGCTACCAAGAGAGAAAAACTTCTTTTCCTGCAGATTTGAGGTTGTGATAAAATCTGGCTATATTCAGCCAGAGATGGAAGGAACTCTGTGTGGAAATGTGCTGTGCCCAGTGTTGCAGCTCAGCTGCAGGTGCCTCCAGGTCGGCCACTGCAGTGGCCGTGGTGTGGGCAGAGACCCCCTGCTGCCCATGAGGGACAATGAGGCCACCAGTCCCATGGCTGGGGTCAGCCCTGGCTGACTGGTCCTGCCTTGTACACACCCTGTATTTCAGGCTGGTGATGGTGATGCTTGGTTACAACACATGACACACAGTTTGTTCTTTCCATTTGCTCGCTGCGAGATAAAGATAAATGAGCTGGGCTGTTCCATCAGCCTGTCCCCCGACAGCTGCCGGCGCTCTCTCTGAAGCTTTCAATTAATATTTCTTCGTTTCTTCCCGCCTTTCCCTTCATCTCCAGTTTTCGAGGAGGCCTGGATGTCAGCCACGGGCAGACGGGAGCGGAATCTGTGTACACGGTGTTCAGGGACAGGGAGATAATGTTTCATGTCTCTACAAAGCTGCCTTTTACCGAAGGAGACACACAACAAGTAAGAGAGATGGACTTCCTCGCACAGAAGGGTCTGAGCAGGGATGCACTGACGTTGCCCTGCCCAGTGCTGTGGGCACTACTGAGCCCCAGCACCATGGCACTGTAGAACTGGCTGTTTGGCTCCCCAGCTCAGGGCTGGCATTTACTTCCAAGGGAGTGGAACCACCTGGCTTTGCTGACCCAGTGTTCTTCCTTCCTGCTTAGCTCCAGAGGAAGAGGCACATTGGCAATGACATCGTGGCAATTATCTTCCAAGAGGAGAACACGCCATTTGTCCCAGACATGATTGCCTCCAACTTCCTGCACGCCTACATTGTGGTGCAGGTGGAAAACCCTGAGACGGATAACACAGCGTACAAGGTGAGGGCAATCCCAACATGCATGTGCCTGTTTTTGCTTCAGCATCTTTTGACAAGGGCATGGAGTGACAGAAAAGCGGGAATGGCTTCCTACTGACAGAGAGCAGGGTTAGGTCAGAGATTAGAAGGAAGTTCTTCCCTGTGAGGGTGGTGAAGCCCTGACACAGGTTGCCCAGAGAAGCTGTGGCTGCCCCATCCCTGGAATTGTTCAGGGCCAGGTTGGATGGGGCTTGGAGCAACCTGGTCTGGTGGAAAGTGTCTCTGCCTATGGCAGGAGGTGTGTGACTAGATGATCTTTAATGTCCCTTCCAATCCAAACCATTGCATAAATCGATCTCAGACCAAGTTCTGGAGGCGGCTGTCCAGTGCCTACCCCATGCTCAGTGACACAACCAGCGTTAGGCCTAGTGGGCTGACATACCTTGTATTGAACACACATGTGCATGCACACAGCTATATTATGTAGGCACTGGTATGTAACGTGTGCATACAGACATCTGTGTATAAAATACGTGTGTGTGTAACAGCTCCTGTAACAGCTCATTTGTTAAAGAGTTTTGATGCTCCTTGGTGTTTGAATGTGCCTTGGAACAGCTCACACACATCTGATACATCACCTGGGTATAGGTAGCAAAAACTCTGTTATTCTGCTGCACCCATGGGAAAAATGTGTCTCTTGGGTCCACAGGTGTCAGTCACAGCCCGGGAAGATGTCCCCTCCTTTGGCCCACCCCTGCCGAGCCCACCAGTGTTCCAGAAGGTAAGAGCTGAGAGGGAGGCGTGTTCCAAGCCATAAAAAAAGTAGATGTGTATGTCTGAGATGTTTCCGAGCATTTCCACCTTCTTGGGGAAAACATGACTTCTGGAATTGATCTGTGTTTCCAGTGAGGCCCTGGGATTTATGGTAAGGTGAGTGGCCATGCACCAATGCATGGCATCACCCATATGAGGCTGCAACAGCAGCTATGGTGCCAGGGCATCTGTGTTGGTGCAGGAGGGCACCCCAAGCCTGTCTGGAGTTTTTCACTAATGCTTCCACATCTGAATGGGCTGCAGGGTGCTGTGAGTTCAGGTTTTGGACTGGTATGGCTCTGGTACCAGGGATATTGACAGTCTTACAACAGTGGGTGTTTTCCACCTTGGCTCTGTCCCTGCAGAGCCCTGAGTTCCGGGAGTTCCTCCTGACCAAGCTCATCAACGCCGAGAACGCCTGCTGCAAGTCCGACAAGTTTGCAAAGCTGGAGGTAATGCTCCCCATCTGTCCCTGCCCAGCACCATGGTGGGTGTGGGGAACTCTCCCATTCCTCCTCACCTTTTCCTCTTGAACTGGGTCGGTGCTTGCAGGGATGAGTGACTGGAGCATGATGGCCATGGGGCCCCATAGGGAAGGCACTGCCCTCGAGGAGGGACAAGCCAGCTGTGCAGTGGGTTGGTGCCACTGCTCCTCCCTTAGGCCCCCTGGCTGAGTCCCTTCTCACTTCCACAGGACCGGACACGGGCTGCCTTGTTGGACAACCTTCATGATGAGCTCCATGGGCACACACAGACCATGCTGGGGCTGGGGCCTGAGGAGGACAAGCTGGAGAATGGAGGTCATGGAGGCTTTCTGGAGTCTTTCAAGGTAAAGCCCTGCCCTTGCCAACAGCAAAGCTAAAATGCACCCAGCGCTGGCAAAGCGCATGTCAGTGGGAGATGCAGATGAGCAGTGTTGGGGGACAAGAGTTGTCCCCTGAAGGCAAGGTGGTGGGAAGAGGTGGACGCTACTGCAACCACCACACGGTCAGCCCACCAGCACACAAGCTGGCCCTGAGGGAGCAGGTGCCAGCTGGTGTGGTTGCCTTGTTTGTGAGTGTCCCCATTGTGGTGACCTCTCTGGAGCCTCTGAGCACCTCCTCCTCCTTCACCTGTGTGCTGTGGCATTTCTCGTGTGTCCAGAGGGATCCTGGTCCAGATGTGCCTGCAGCTGGCCTCTGCTGTGACAGGACATGTTCTGCTCATGTCACCAGTTGCTGGCTGCCACTGGTGTGGGACAGGGAACAGAAGGGGGTCCTGGGGCGGCTGCCTCAGCAAGTGGGTGGGAGGTGGTGGTCATTGTGCTTAAAACAAGAGATAGAATGAAAGGTGGGGTGTGTGTGTGGAGAGGGGAAGTGGTGTTGAGGGTGCTGGGGGGACTGGGTGAGTGTGACGTAGAGCAGATAGTGTGGGCTGAAGAAGGAATGGAGGTAAAATGCTGTGGAGGAAACTCTGAACAACTATTGGCAGTAGGGACAGTGACTGGCTGGGCAGCGGGGACATCCCTTGAGATGGAGGGGCAGCACCTGAGACTGGGGGAACGAGCCATTGCCAGGTATCTCTGTAGCAGGGAGGGGACTGACACAGGGTGGCCATCACTGTCTGGGCAGGGGAGCTGTCCTGGCTGCCACTGTACTGGGACAGCTCCTGCAGTTATCTCACAGCAAGGTGATCGCTACAGCCCAGAGAAGTGGGCACTGGTGCCTCATCCTGCACCCGGAGAATGGGACCATGGAGGAGGGGTGTGCAGGTCCCCGGGCCCTCCTGCAGTCAGGGGAGACTTTGGTGTGTCCTGTTTCAAGTGTGAGACATGTAGCAATGGAACTGGTGTGCAGTCAGTCGTACATCACAGCATTCATGCCAGGGTCTCAAGGTCTCAACACTGAGGTTAAACAGTCATGTTTTGGCATGTTTTATGTGTGTGAGGAGACAGACCGTGCTCTCTTGGCGTTGCAGGGAGTGCTGGGGTGGGAGGTGAGCCCCATGGTCTGTGCTGGGCTGCGTCTGCCTGGCCGCCTTGGCCCTGCGCTGCTGGGCTGCCTGCTGGCTTATGTACTGCACCGTGCGTTGTTGGAGTGACCAGGGAGAGGACAGACGGTAAATGAGGGCTGGAAGGGGTGAGACCTGGTCCTCACGGTACCTTTTTGCCTGATGCCTCACACCCACAACCCAGCCCGCAGCCCCATCCCCTTGGCCAGGTGACTGGAGAATGGCTCTCAGAGCTCATTTCTGCTGGGCTCTGAGTGAGCAAGAGGTGCCTTTGCCTCTGCTGCAGGGAGAGGAGCTGCTCTGTGGGGTTGGGGTTTTGGGGTGCCCTGCAGAGCTCCGCAGCACAGGGCAGGAGCCTGCAGGGTGTGAGCACCCACAGATGCTGCTTGGCAGCAAAGCAACCGATTGCTTTTACCTACAAACACAGTCAAATTATGTATGAATTGCTGCTGACCCAAATAAATCTGGTCTGATGGACTCTTGCTTGGTGTTTGTTATTGGATGGGCAAGAGGGGCTGTTGGGGCTGTGGTCTCCAGCACTGGGGGCTTGGTAAGAGCTCAGGGCTACAGCTCCTGCTTACACCAGTGTGTGTTTGCCTACAACTCCATGACACCTGGGGCCAGCAGCAAACGGGTGCATGTGCACTGTGGATGCAGTGCTGGCACCTGCAGGAATCTGGCTCATTTCCTCTCTTCAGCCTGGGCTGGAATTCAGGGGTTGGAGGAGCAGCAGCCATGGCACAGTGATAGCACAACACAGGGAATAGCTGGAAAGGGAACAGGCAAAGGTGACTGCTGTGTAGAGTGAGGGAAGAGGGCTGCTTAATGGGGAGAAATGAAGATCAAAGGGAGCAGAGAGCAGTGCTGTGGGGCCACTGCTGTACAGCTCACCTCCGGTCTCTTCCAGAGGTGGATGGACCAAACCAGCAGCAGAGGTTCAGGCTGAATGTATTCTCTATCATTAGCTTGCTGAAGAACAGAAGCACTTTTGTGTGGCTGTGAAGCCTCCAGCTCAGGGGCTGTTTTGGGCAGGCTGGAGAGGTTCATCAGTGCAGGAGATGTGCAGGCAGAGCTGGGGGCTCCACAGAATCTATCATCTTCAGGTCCAGGGAGAATCATGAGAGGAGTGCACACAAACATGACTTATCGTTTGTCTGTGGTCCCCATTCCTGTCAAGGGGTCTGGGACATTGGTCAGGCACCAGGCAGAAGGCTGGACATGGGGCTTGTGTCTGCCACTCCTGGTCCTACAGCTGCTGTCCTTGGTATCACAGAGCAATGGGGGGAAAATCTGATGATGTGGTGGCTGTGGGGCTCCCCAAGGGCAGCCCACGCTCAGCTGCACCTGCCAGGGCTGCTGCTGTCACTGATTGGGTTGTTGTTGGGGTGTGCTGGCTCTTGGGGAGGCCCAAACAAGTTGCTTTCCCATGTACCCGGGGGAGACCTGGAGCTGGGGAGGGATTGTGGAGCCAGTACCCCGCAGTGGGGTGATGACCTGCTGTCCCCTGTCCCCTCCACCACAGAGAGCCATCCGGGTGCGCAGCCACTCCATGGAGACGATGGTGGGCAGCCAGAAGAAGCACCACGGTGGTGGCATCCCAGGTAGCCTCAGTGGAGGCATCGCACACAACAGCGGCGAGGTGACCAAGACCACCTTCTCAGTGAGTGCAGCCACTCATCCCTCTGTCCTGATGTCCTTCTGTCCTGCTGTCCCTCCATCCCACTGTTCCTCCCTCTGTCCAGCCCACCACATCCCAACGGGGCACTATGCTGACACAGTCTGACAGTCCCCTGTGTGGGCAGAAAGGGTAAAGGAGAGGAGAAGACTTGAGCAGACCGTGGATTTGCATGCCTTGTTCAAGTTTGGCTTGTTTTGTGGAAGAACCAAAGATGAGCTTTCTGAGATTCTTAGCCCCAAAGTACAAAGGAGATAGAAAAGAAGTTCTGACATTACATGCTTTCTAGATACATAAGCTGGAAATTGTGGGCAGCATAATTCCTTGCAGGATGTTTAGTTTCTGAACTCCCAGGAGGGAGCTGTGCTCTCCAACCCGGACTGTTCTCTGCTTTCAGCCCCCTGTACCAGCTGCTGCTGCCAAGAACCAGTCCAGGAGCCCTATCAAGCGTCGGTCAGGGCTGTTCCCTCGCCTGCACACAACATCAGAGAGCCAGGCAGAGAGCAGGACGAGGTGGTAAGTTTGTTATCACCCTGTCACTAAGGTTAAAGGTCCCTATTACATGTTAAACATGAGAAAAGGTGTTGGTGGGTGCTAGAAATCTATCCTGAGGTGCAGACCCCCCTTTCCACGGAACCAGCAATGAGAGCTGCTTCTGCAGTGTTCGAGAAATTACGCCTTGGATCCCTTCCCTCTTTTTCAAATTGAAGTAGTGGTACCCATAGAGCATCTGTCACTCTCACAGTTTATGTTTGGTGTTGAGGAGTATAATTTGACCATCCTTTTTAAATCTCTTGTATAACTTGTGCAACCTGTCTCTTTGTACCCTCAGCGACAGTGTTTCTGGAGCCCAGAAGACACCAGATTTGGGACATTCTTCCCAAGAGATGAAGTCTGAAACCTCGTCCAACCCCAGCTCTCCTGAAATATGCCCCAACAAAGACAGGTGAGCCAGGAGGAGTCCATCCTTCTCCCACCACAGCTCAACAGACATCAGGGACTTTGTCAAACAAAACTCTCACCAGGTTTTACTATAAATAAGTTTGATACTATGTGGAGAAAAGATTCTCGAGATTCATGAGGAGAGCTTCTTTATGGTTTTTACAAAGAAGAGCAAAGAGCAGTATTTGACAGAGGCTGCCCAAATCCTCAGGGCATGGGAACTGGGAAGGCTGCAGTACCTCTCCCTTCCTGCCTGGGCTTCCTGCTGGGCCACTCACCGACCGCCTTGTCCCACGCCTTTGGAAGTGGTTATGTACAGAAGCACCCCAAAAGGTTCCTCCCTACGGCAGCACTTTGCTCCAGGGGTGCACAGCAGGGTCTGTCCCGCTGTCACAGTCCAAGGGACGCACTTCCCTAGTGACAGCCACGCGCCCTTCCTTCCGTTCCGCCTCTCCCTAGGCCATTTATCAAGCTGAAAGAGAACGGGAGGTCGAATATCTCCCGTTCCTCCTCCAGCACCAGCAGCTTCAGCAGCACGGCGGGAGAGAGCGAGACCCTGGAGGAGTACGACAGTGTGGTAGGCACCAAACCCACCCTGTGGCGCACTCCACGTGTCCCTTGGCTCCCTGCTGCCTCCAGACCCCCGGGTGGTCTCTGGGGGGGGATGTGCCCCCTAGGCCACCAGGTGCTTCCTCACCACTGATATGGAGGTGCTTAATCCCATCTCTGGGTGTGGGGAGGAGGAGGAGGGCTGGGGTGCCTGGTGGCATACTGGGGTGTTATGGATGCCCCTTCCCTGGAAGTGTTTAAGGCCAGGTTGGATGGGGCTTGCAGCAGCCTGGTCTAGTGAAAGGTGTCCCTGTCCATGGCAGGGAGGGTGTGACTAGATGGTCTTTGAGGTCCCTTCCAACCCAAACCATTTTGTGACTCTGTGACACCCCAGTGAGCCTTGAGGTGCCCTGGGCACTGCTCAGTATGCCCTGGCTGGAAGGTTGCTCCATCAGGACAAGCTCTCCTACCAGTGGCTGATGGTGGGTCTCCAGTGGGCAGGGGTGCAGTGGGGCATCAGCAGGGTGTGGGGGGAAGAGCTGGCTGCAGGAAAAGCTGTGTCCCATCTCTCCGAGCAGGGAAGCCAACCCTCCACTGCATCACCATTCAAGCAGGACGTGTTTGTCTACAGCGCTTCATCCGGCAGTGAGAGCCCCAGTGCAGGAGCCACGGCCACCCCTGTCATCATGAGCAGGAGCCCCACAGGTGGGTTGAAGGAGGGCTGGTGGGAGGCAGTGGCTCTGACTTCACCCCTGAAGCCCCTGGAAGCCCCCGGGGTTCCTGTAGTGGAGGGTTTGAGTGGGGTCCGTGGCTCTGGGGTGGAGGAGCCCCCTCCGAGCCTTGCCCAGGTGCCAGGGTGAAGCAGCAGCCACGCTCGCCCTGACAGGACACGCATCCACAGGGTGTGGGGCAGCCCCCATCCTGACAGGGCTGTTCTGGAGAGACAGCATCATGTGTTCTAGTTCTATATTTCCATGGGGAATTTGTTTCCCTTTTCAATTAGAGCACAGAGGTGGCTCTAACTGTGGCTTTGTTCCCTCTGCCTCCCCTGACAGGCATGTGCAGTAGTCTTGGAAACTCTCTGTCTCCAGGGGCCGAGCCATGACTCACAATTATTTAATCAACAGGCAGCTTCCCGTGGTCTTGGCTCCGTTCCCCTCCTGCCAACCCACTCACCAGTTCCATCCGTTTCAGTCGGACAATTTGCACACTGAGGTGCAATTCAACAGGGCAAAACTGGCAGGAATGGCCCTTTGCCAGCACATCCTGCAGTGGTGACTGTGTGGTGAGCCAGGGGATGGTCACAGTCACCCATTGCCCGCAGATATCCATGGCTCTGATTCCTTGAGCCACAGAGAGCCTGCTGCAAGGCACTGCCATCCACATGGAAACACTCATTATCAGCTGAGGAGCTGTTTGTGAAGCAGCTGGGGAAGCACAAATACAGCCCAATGGCTCTGTAACTGGGAGCACTGTGGGCAAAGTGAGTCTGCAGAGCATAGGCAGGCTTTTCGTGTCTCAGCACTCCACAGGTCCTCCTCCTTATTTCATTAGTAATTTTCTAAACTCTTAAACCAGCCCCTTTTAATGTTTAAAGTGTTTATTTTGTATTTTTCCTGCCAAGAACATGAAAATCCACCCATACATTAAATGGATCAGTCATTCCTTGTAGCCTTTTCAGTGGCATTTCCGGGAGAAAGACTGTGAAATGTAATTAAGCCTCAATTTGTTCCATCACAAGCATTTAATGTACAGCTTTTGCCAAACATTCAGCCAAGACAGACTAAATATTGGTAGCACTCCTGACAGTCTATTGAAGTGCCTGGCTGGGTGAGTGCAGCCAGCACTACAGTAAATATTTTTATTCACAGTTTATTATTTTTGTTCCTTGTTTTTCCCCTCCCTCCATCAGATCTGAAGAACAGGAACTCTCCAAGGTCCAACCTGAAGTTTCGCTTCGACAAGCTCAGCCACAGCAGCTCCAGCACAGTAGGTGTCAGGGTCCTACTGGTGGGACACTGTGGGGCATGTCCTCTCTGCCTGGCATGGGGGGTGTCTGGGCTGTGGGGCCCGTGAGAGATGGGAAGGGAGGGAAGGGATTGTGATTTCTTGCCCCTTCGTTTGCAACTCACCCTGTGTTCTGTTCTTTCACGTAGAGCCACTAGCAGGAGGAAGTCATGAACTTGTCACAGGTGAGTGTTGGTATCGTGGTGTTGTGCAAAAAGGCTCATGGGGGCCCAGGTGTGTTCAGCCAACCGTGGCTCCTCACACCGCGTACGATTGCTTATGGGATCTGTAATGTACCTCAGAGCATCCTAAATGCTGCTGCAGGTGAGCGAGGTAAAGGGCAGGGGTTAATGATAGGTCTGTGCCCACCAGTGCCACCGTGTAGCTTTACCTGTTTCTTTCTGGAGTGCTTTTGTGTGCCCCCACCATGCTTCTGCACTTGCTCCTAGGGTGAAGGGCCTCAAGCCCAGCAGGTTGCATTTAACCTTTGTCACATGCCGGTGCCCATCTCCACACGGAGGACAAGGCTGTGTGTGCTGTGCTCTGGGCAGGGGGCATGGAAAGGCAGAGCAGGTCCTTACCGTTCCAAAAACCTGAGGGGAACGGCAAATTCACAAGGTGGATTTCATGGGCAGAGGTGAAGGGAATGCAACAGGATTCACCTGGGCTCCTTCTCTGCCATGAAATTAGGGGTGCCATTAGAAAGTCCCAAGCTGAGCATAAAGAGCCCCTAGAACTTGAAATGAGAGGAATTTCCATTTCTGAAAGCATGGGTCTCAAAAAGGTGGGATTTTCACCAAATCACTGAGTTTCCTTCTTTCCCAGTGTGGGAGTGACAGGTGGCCTGGTGGTTTGGGGATGGGCACTTCCCTGACTTCAGCTCCCTCCTTGGGGTGGGTGCTTCACAACCATCACCACAGGGGTGGGAATATTCTCCTTCCACAGTCTCTGACACTTTTGTCCTTTTCTTCTCTGCAGAGAATTTTTTTTTTCAACAAAGGGAAAACTCTTCAACACCCCATGGGACCACACGTGCCCCAGCTGTGGGGAGCGAGGTGCCCTCACCTCCCACCTGCCCACTGTGCCAGGAAGGAGCTCTCACCATTGCCACAGTCCTGCCCCGACAGGGACCAGCCACCTTCCCACCCAGTGTGCCCCATCCAGCACATGCCCTGTGCCCCCCACTATGTGCACGGGAGGGGATGTGTCTCTGTGCCACACACGTGTGGCCAGGGCTGTGTCCCCCTCCGGGTGCTGTGCTGGGTCACCCTGTGGGCACCCGCACGTGCTATGACTCGTGGGCACCTTCCATTTCCCCCCTCCCTGGGCTGCCTGCCAGCTCCTCGTTGGCAGAGGAGCAGCAGGACAGACCCCCTCTCCAGCCACCCCCAGCTGTCTCCCCCCTAGTTCCTACCCAAAATTCCTGGGGCAGAAGCAGCCCCTTACTCCACACTTGCTCAGTTTCTTGCACAAGAGGTGGGCGAGCAAACTGACCGAGGGAGCAGAGCTGGGGGCTGAGGCGAGTTCATCCTCCCTTGGCAGCTTTGGCCTTGTTGCTTTGTCCCTGCCTGACACTGAGCACAAACCTGGGAAAGGTGACCCAAAGCTAAAGCTGTGCTGTATCTGAGTACTAGAACTGAAACCAGAGGGAATTTACCCCATGGGCTCTGCTTTGCTCTATGGCTTGGATCTCCAGGCAAGCAAATGCGTAAAACTCTGGCAGTTTGGGTGGTATTAGTCTGCTCCAGCCCTTGGAGAGTCTGTCCTGCTGCTTTTGAGTGAGCTCTTGTTATTCTGAAAGATGGGGATTATAGATTTCTGCGAGATGACTTTCCCGTAATGCCCTTTCCCAAAAAATACCTCTCTCAACATTTCAAGAAAGCCTTTTGCTCTTTTATGAAATTTGATCTGAAGTTTCCTGAAGCCTGTCCATGAATTTCACATTGCTCATAGATTTCCCTTACCTATTTTCTGGAAGACAGGCCACGATGCTGCAGAAACGCTCCCCTGCTCCCCTCAGCCCGTGACCTTTGGAAACCCCCACGAAATCAGGTTCTCTGTCTCAAGTGAACACAGTTCTTCGAATCTGTGATTCCTACTGAAAACAGAACTTTGAGTGCCAAAGTCACCTTCACACAGCTGGTGCTCCATGATCCACAAAGTACCTGACAGCCTGTTGCAGGAGGTGGGTGCAAAATTGTGCTCCTGGAGCAGCCCAGGGCAGCTGCTGTGGCTGTGACTGCTCCTGCTCCCCTCTCTCTGGGGCAAGTGCTTGTAGGATCCAACCATCACCTCCCCTCCTCCCCATCACAGGCCAGAGATGAGCCAAGCCAAGCTGAACCAGCTCTGCTTACCCCAGCTCTATAGGGAGATGCTCTCCAACAGCCTTACGATCCGGTTCATATAGGTGCTCCCCTCATGCTGTAATTGATCCTTGTGGAAAGGCTGTAGCCCTGATGGGAGATGAATCAGGTTAAAGAAGGAGAAAAGTTGTGAAAAGAAAGGGAACAGTTTCACTGGCACTAAGCGCTGTGTAGGACTAGTAAATGCTGATAACCCCCGTGGGGATGCTCTCTCCTGCTCCCAGCCAATTGCATTTCAATAGAGTTTAAACCTTGAGTTTCCTTTGGAAGAGGAATGCATGGTGTGCTCTGCCCAGGCTGTAGCTGTAGGTGTCTCAGGATCACCCACTTTGCTGTTCAGCACTTGTCTGATGATGCTTTAGTAGCACTTTCAAACCCACCCCTAATTCTCTTAGAAGCTTTGGTCTGGTTTTCTGAAGCCGTGCAGTGAAACACTGACTGGTGCAATGACTTTCTCTGAGGGTCTGCTCTGGGTTTGCTTTTTCCTCTGAGAAGTCGCTCGGTTCTGTAGACGACGTCGTTCCCGTGGGTGTTGATCTCCATGAGATCTTTCAGCAGATGATTCAGTGGCTACTGTCAGCTGGTTTGTCATTCTTGGTTGTTTTGTTGTTGTGCTTTGTTTTGGGTTTTTTTCACTTGAAACTGTGACTTTTTTTTCTGACCTAGACTGATTTGGGAATTATTCAAATGAGAAAAACAGGCTGGACAGTGTGAAGCCTCAGGGAGAGGTGCAGTGTGTTGGACTTGTCTCTCCCGTGCCAGGCTGCTGGAATGGCACTGGGGCTCGGAGCTGGGGTCTGGCATGAGGTTTGCCAGCAGCTCCTACGGGATCTGGGACATCTTCAGCAGCATGCACTCCTCACCACAGGCTGTAAAACCTGCTGTACATCCTTACCAGCAGCTGGCTTTGGACGTTCCAGTTCTGGCCAGGCTCTGGCGTGCTCTGGTACCTGCTGTGCTGGCCTGTGCCTTCCAGCCTGGAATGTCCTGGATTGTCCCCTGGTGGCTCTGGGGACTGAGCAGCAGTTTATTACACCCTGGGGACTTTTGCACTTCCAGCAGAGGGTGAAGGTGTTTCTGTATATATTTTGCAAAATGTTTTGTGCTTATAATGACACATATACATCTATACCTATATAAAAGGGATTTATATATATATATATACACACACATACATATATATATATGTATATAAAAGAAAGGATCCTTAACTGACACTAGAATTATTGTGCAGTGCATTTTCCTTTCTGATCCCACTGTTTCCGTGCACACAACTTCTGCCACACTTGGAAGTGACTTTGCAGAGGGAGCAGGAGGGGCTCAGAAGCACATTGAGGGATGATGGGAGACCTCTCGCTTTGTCGGAGGTCTCCCTTATCACAGGGATCTGCTCCCCTTCTCACTGGGGTTTCAGTCCCTTGTTTGCTCCTGCTGCCCCCCAGCTGCCCCCAGGCTCAGGCCAGCTCATGGCCTTGGTGGGAGGCAGGTAGGTGTGGGTCTGCAGCTCCAGCACTGTGCCACCAGCTCCAACTCCTCATGCAGAGTGGGAAGGGACCCTCTCCCCTCCACCAGCGTCATCTGCATCAGCCCTGGAGCTGGTGTGCAGCTGCCAAGGGTTGGCAGCAAGCTGCCACTCCGGCTGGGCTTCCATTCAGGAAAACACTTGGCATGTACTTGCATCCTCTTGAAACCCCCCAGAGCCAAGCACAGGGTGCACACCTAAGCACAACACAGAAATGCTTTTTCCTGAGTGAAGCGGGGGAGCCTAAGCACAAACTCAGTTTCTTTCCAGAGTTTTGAGGGTCTTCAGGAATGGCAGGTGAAGGAGTCAAGAGACGTCTCTGCCACGAACAGACTGTACCCAGGGCTGGGATCTCTCGGCTGCGGGAGGTGCAGCTCCCAAAGGCAGGGCAGGGCCCAGCACCTCCGCGGGTCCCACCTGTGCTCTCAGTACTCTGCTGATGCTCCAGCCTCCCCCTGAGCCGGCCAGGGCCTGCTCCCCAGTCCCCCCAGCATGCTTTCATCGCATTCAATGAATGTAGCACTGCGTACGTCCTGCAAAGAGAAATGCTGGATTTATATAAGAGAATGTGAAGAGAGTTTATAGAGTGAAAATAAATCTTGAAGAAATGTATCCGACAAAGTTTATTTTTGATGTAGAGAGGCGGTGCTTTGTAGTTCCTGGTGACCTATGTCTGTTGTAAATAATGTATATTTAATTTATTGCTATGGTAGCAGATTGTATTTGTTATGTATAAAACTAAAGGTTCACAAATGTATATTTTGTTGCTTAAATGTGTCTTTGCAAAATTCACAATAAATAACATATTTTGTGTCCATATATATACTCCATGTGTGTGTCCATATACTGACAGCTTTAGAGGAGCTCTTTGGGAACATTCCTATGAAAACAAGGTGAGGGCGTGGAGCGGGGCTGAGCCATGGCTGGTGGGAGCCTGGGAGAGCTCACATGAAGTCAAACGCTGAGGCAGTGGAAGCAGAGGAGCACCGGAGCACAGGGAGATGTAAATGGGGACATCTCTGCTTCCAACACTGAGACCCGAGCAGCAGAGGAGGAACAGGGCGACTCTTTTGCCAATACACAGCCATTTAACCAAGGGAACTGTTCTGCTTGAATTGGAATTAGTGCCCCATAAAGCTCCATCTAAACCAGTCCCTGTCAGCAGCCAGCCCATGTGACAAAGAGTATAAACAGGCAGCAATTCCGTCTGTCTAAGCCAGTGGAGCTTACTTCAGGGCATCAGGCTCTGGCGGCGCCACTGTCTCTGGACATCCCCAGGGGGCTAACAAGGAAATTGGATTTTCTCTCTCCAGCTCCTCAGGCTCCTTTCAAATCCCACTAATTTCCCAGATTTCTTCCTCCCAGGGCACCAAGAAAAGACCTGTACCTGTTTGGAGATGGCATGTCTGGCACATCCTTGTGGATCTGACTTCTGCTGCACCTCATCCCCAGGGACAGGGAGCCAATGCCAGCAATCATGGGAGGGTTCTGAGGAGGGAAGGCTGATTTCACTGCAAGGGCTCCACTCATTGAGTCTCTCTCAATTGCCAAACCAAAGCAAATACAGCTTTACCTGCTCTTGTCTGAGCACTTCCCATCAGTCTTACAAATAATGCAATTCCAAGCCCACACCATTCCCTTCTCCTTGCAATGGGACTCTATCCCAGCCAAGGAAGCCACTGGCACAAAGCATGAGTGGGTTCCCTCATATCATCTCCATGTCCCTGGGTGATCCCCAGCCCCCCATAGCCCTGCAGTCATGGCCTGCAACTCTTACTGTAATAGAAGGTTTAATGAGACAGCATTTGGGTTGCCCAGAGAAGCAGTGGATGATCAATCCCTGGAAAGGTTAGAGGGGGCTCTGAGCAACCTGACCTGGCTGAATATATCCCTGTCTCTGGCAAGGAGTTGGAGTGGGTGACCTTTAAAGGGCTTTTCCAACCCATACCATTCTGTGATTCCATGATTTCCTTCCCACCATACTGACTGTTCCTTTGGAAATCATTGCAAAGCTAAAAGCTGTGGGAAATGCACACAGGGGACTGACTACATGTATCCTCAGCCCTGGGAAGTGCTAAGGAGCATCCCAGAGCTCTGGAAGGCAAAAGGAAGTCGACAGAGTGGCCCAATTAACCTGCTGTCAAGGGCTATAAAAGGCAACTGAGCACCCCAATAGAAAGGTTCTGGGGAGGACTGGCCCTTGCTTGGCTTTCAGCCACCTTTTATCTCTCTAGGTGTAGCAAGGCTCTGTCACTCCAGTAAAGGGCTCCTGATGCTTTCTATCCATCTATCTATCTATCTATCTATCTATCTATCTATCTATCTATCTATCTATCTATCTATCTATCTATCTATCTATCTATCTATCTATCTATCTATCTATCTATCTATCTATCTATCTATCTATCTATCTATCTATCTATCTATCTATCTATCTATCTATCTATCTATCTATCTATCTATCTATCTATCTATCTATCTATCTATCTATCTATCTATCTATCTATCTATCTATCTATCTATCTATCTATCTATCTATCTATCTATCTATCTATCTATCTATCTATCTATCTATCTATCTATCTATCTATCTATCTATCTATCTATCTATCTATCTATCTATCTATCTATCTATCTATCTATCTATCTATCTATCTATCTATCTATCTATCTATCTATCTATCTATCTATCTATCTATCTATCTATCTATCTATCTATCTATCTATCTATCTATCTATCTATCTATCTATCTATCTATCTATCTATCTATCTATCTATCTATCTATCTATCTATCTATCTATCTATCTATCTATCTATCTATCTATCTATCTATCTATCTATCTATCTATCTATCTATCTATCTATCTATCTATCTATCTATCTATCTATCTATCTATCTATCTATCTATCTATCTATCTATCTATCTATCTATCTATCTATCTATCTATCTATCTATCTATCTTCATTTATCTCTCTCTCTATTTTAACAGGGGAAAGGGAACAGGCTGATGCAGGAGAACCCGAACAGTCTGGTGTGTCAGCAGCAGGCACAGCACGGCACAAATTGCCTGTCTGGTACCACAGGCTGTTGTTACATGGTGCAAACTTACTGACAGTTCCTCATGTGCAGAACAGGATCAACCTTGAGAGGTTTAAGAAGTTAAGCTTTAAAATTGAATAGTGTGAGACAATGTTGACAGATAAACAAGTTTAGACATATGTTTTAAAGGATTTAACAGAAATCTGTTCTAGACCTGGCAGATGAGCAAGTTGGGAATTAATGTCTGAATATTCCAGCCAGAATTTGGAAAGTTTCCCAAAGAATCTGGACTCTAAAATTTGGAGGGAGGGAAACTCAATTCTGCAGACAACTGGAAAACAACTCAAAACAGGTTCCTCAGCTAGAATTGCTCAACTCGCTTTTATAGTGTAAACAAACTGTGAGTGTTGTGGAAACAACCACCTAAATCCAGGTTTCAGAGGGTTTGGGGATAGTGATTGAATTAATCGTTGGCTTCTATAGCTGTGATGGACTAAATTGTGAAATAATGTGCTTGAGAGCGCTCGGCTGCTGTGAGTGTTACTTGTTAGGTGAAACACAAGCTCAGCTTGCAGATCCTGATCCTGAGAGGTCACAGAGCATTGTCTCATCCTAGCTTGGGGTTATTTTATGATTCTTTTAGCTTTAGCTGGGGAACATGCTTCAGCTCAGCACTAGAGGATTTAAGACACTAGTCATAATTTATTCCAGCAGTAGCTGCAATTATGATCTGCTGTGTACACAATTATACAGCTCAGCTTTATTCCACATAATTTTGAACTTTAGATGTTCCATTCAGGATCCCAGTTCTCTTGGCTCTGTCTATAGCCAGACACACACAATGAGTGGCACTTTGAAACTCTGCTGCTTTCCCTTTTATTACAAACTACAGAGGATCCAATCAAGCCTAATCCAGGCTTAAGAGACAAATGTAAATAATCATTTCAGCATTTGTCTAGTAGAGGTTTATTCCTAGATTACTTACTGAGTTAAGATAGTTTCTTTGCACATGCCTATAGGCTCAAAGCAACTCTCCTACCTGGAAAGGATCTTTCTCTGGGCTTTACAAAACATTACCAGTTTGCTTGGACTCTTTCATTCACTTGGTTCCAGCTTTCCACGGCTGCAAGAGCTGAGTCCCCTCACTGCCTCTGCCAGTGAATTGCAGATGTGTACAGAGCCAGAGCTGAGGACATGGTGGCTGCTGCTCAGTGCTCACCTGCTTGGAGGTCAGGAATGATGGGAGGATGATTTTACTGCCTGAGCATCTTCTCTGCCTCCTATAGGTATGTTCACTGTGTCACGGACTGCTGGTCCTGATCACGGAAGAGAGTGATTTGATCATTAAGACACAGGAGCATCTGCAGATGTGAAGACACCAACCCCAATTAAAGGTGGTTGGATGTTCTAAGGCTGTTTTGAATCATTTTCAGAGCTTATCAGATCTGGCAGGGCAGCGTGGAGCAGCTATTAGGGAAGCTGATAAGACCTTGTCTGTCTCTTTAATGAAAGTCTGGAGGAACCAGATAATCATGCTGAATAGAGCTCAGTGGAAAGCCTCCTGAATGTAATTTATCAAGTAATTTTCTAGGCACTGTAGGAGAGTAGAATGAAAGAATGAAATCACAGAATGGTTTGGGCTGGGAGGGGAGTTTAAAGATCACCTACTCCACCCCTTGGGCATGGGCAGGGACACCTTCCACTAGACAAGGGTGCTTAAAGCTTTATCTGAACTGGCTTTGAACACTTCCACGGATGGGGCTCTGCAAAGTTACGGTACAGATCGAGTTCTGACAATGGCTCTGTGTGGCTTAACCAATTAAGGCACCTGCTAATAAAAATCAGATTTAGTCTTAATATTTAAATTTTTGATTAGGGACAAGAAAATCCAATGGGGGGGGGGTTATGCCTGTGAACTCTTGATACCATATGAAAAAACTATTCACAGCAACTGTTTACACAGCTATTTGTCTGTGTGGTTGAATGCAGTGGAGTCTTTGAGGACGAGGTGTACATTCCTCTGGCTCAGTCGGGGCACTGGCCCCACAGCAGTCTGGGACTAAAAATCCCTGGAAGAGCTCAGGATGGCATAGAAAAGAATAACAATCCCTGGTTGCATGCTTCTGTCATTTATAGCCAGACTTATGCTTCACTTTTTTTTCTTCTTAATAATAATGGATGTTTATTTCTCTGATCTATTACATCGCATCCCAGAAGCTGCATGAATTTATGGCAAACACAAAGCGAAGTTGATGTACTTTCTTTGTAAAATTAGCAGGTTTTGGCAGTTGTGGGTGTTTCAAGCATGCAACTCAGTGTGCTGTTGAGCTACTGAAAATGTAAATTCTTCAGTGTTTAATTTCAATAGTGACTGAGTTCCCACGTGGGTGGGGAAGAATTTTCCAGTTTCATTCCTTGGAGCTGCTGAAGCTGGAGGTTTCCTCTTTTGTACAGAAGGTGGCACTGGAAATACAGGAATGAAGTGTAATCTGCTGCTCGCCTTTACAAATGGGCTTGTGTCAGGGTAACACCTTGTCACAGGGTATCTCACTTTCGGGAGCAGGTGTTCCCTTTTTCTCACTAAGGTCTGGTTCGGGTTTAATTTATTTGGTGACTAGCAATGACTTGGGAAGGAATTACCGATGTGCAGGGTGTGCTCTGGGTCCCAGCCCAGCAGCACTGGCAGGTCTGTGCACTGCAGGGTTTGTCCAGCCTGTTCCCACAGAGCTCTGAGTGAGGTGCTGATGCAAGTTATCACAGAACATACTGAAAATGTGCCTGAGCCCCACAGGTGGAGTGGGATCTGGGAATTGCCAGAGCCCAAACGCTCAGGATAGTGCGACACAGTCCTTAACACTGAGGGCTGACAAGCACCATCTCCTTTCCAGTTCCTCGTGGTGTTAATGAGGAGGGAGCTGCTGGGTGGCTGCACTGGGTGCACTGGTATCCCTGGCCGAGTGACCAGGAGCCATCTCCTCCTCAGTGTGTGGATCCTTCGATAAAGATTCATCTCACAGCTGCACCTCCAGCAAACGTGCTGGACCTGAGCCCAGCTCACCACAGGCAGGGTGAAAGGCTCTTTCAGCTGATCTAAGCAGTAGGAGCGATGCAAAGGGGAGGAAGGTGATGTTCTTCCCTGGATGGAATGCAGTCAGAGCCCTGGAGCCTCGGTGATGTGTTAGCTCTGCAGGATCCACAGAGAGGCAGCATCGCCTCGGTGGAGACACGTCGGCTCAGAAAACAAAATCTGAGCGTGCCATGGAGCATGGATTCTGAAGGTAACTTTACTAAACAAATGTATGTAGTTGTAGGAGCTTAGCGCTTACATACTTGACTAAAGTGGGAAAATCTTTCTTTACAGTGTTGGGGGTGCTGCAGAAAATCTCAAATTCATGCCCCACAGCAGGCACTGCTTGGGGACAAGAGCAGCTGCTGTTGGGAGAAGTTCAGCTGCAAAAGGTGCATTTGTGTTCATAGTGTTACTATTGCTTCTTTCACCATTTTACCAAATGCAACAATTGCAGACAATTTTTGTCCTAATGAGAAGAAATTAATTAGGCTTGCTAGAAGTCCTTCCCATCTCAGGTAGAGGTGGGCATAGCTTTGGCTGCTGGGACACGGAGGGAAGGTTGCTGAATAGTTGGGAACTTCAATAATGCCAAGCACAGGTTTGGCCAAGGCTTGAGAGCTGCCCGACCAATTCTCAGCTCCCTGTCTTACAGCCAGTGCCACAGTCTTCAATTTCCGTGGTGTTTCTGGCTCTATTTCATGTGTTCAGTAGGAGAGGAAAGTTTGGAAAGGAAAACCAATAGATCTGTCTCTGTGCATGCCTGGTACTGAGACCTGCAAAATAAATTGTGTGGGTCTCTGAAGTGCTGCAACCCTATGTTCTACCCACTGATCCATCTCCACTTGGATTCCTCCCCATGGTACACATTCCCCCTGCTTCAATTTCCATCAGGCTCTTTCTGGGAAAAAAAGGAGGTGTGGGAACCTCTTGAGCTGCTAAAGAAACTTCTTTCTTTACCCTCAACACCACTTCCCTTCTGTTACCTGAAGTCAGATGTGATTTGGAGTGTAGAAATGGCCACTTTGGGACACTCCAGTCATGTCTCTAGTTGTCCAACAGGGACTGTGCTGCTTTGCTTTGCTCTGCTCTGCTTTTCTGTCTGGGTTTTGGGTGCAGAAGTAGAAACTGGGCTGTATCTGCTGTGCTCTGTTAGCCCTCTGTTTGCTTTCCTTGAAGCCTTCCTGGAGGAATTATTTATTAAATGAATTCAGTGTGTTGGGAATAACACACAATTGTTCATAATTCTTGTGTAAACTCAATTGTGTACCACTGGCACCAGTGGGGATTTCTACCACATCACTAGTACAGTGCTGAGGCTGAAGAGAGTGCTCTGGGAGGTGGTTCTGCTGCTGAAGACAGGACCATATTCATTGACAAGCAGAATTAATTTGTTGGACTTTGTTTGCATGGATTTTGCAGGAGTAAAATCCCACTTGTTTTCCATTTCTGCACCATGAGAAGTGTATTGATTTTTCTTCACTTCTGATTGTTCACATTACTGGATTGCTTTTAAATAGTTGACAGAGATCATTTGTTTTCCTCTCCCAACATATTTTACAGTGCCTTCCCTGTTTTATTTGTGTGTGCTTTAGGGTGGTTTCCACAGTTATACATCACACTGATCACCTTC
This sequence comes from Sclerurus mexicanus, assembly GCA_013396755.1. Classification (NCBI taxonomy): domain Eukaryota; kingdom Metazoa; phylum Chordata; class Aves; order Passeriformes; family Furnariidae; genus Sclerurus; species Sclerurus mexicanus. The sequence continues at coordinate 956,162 of VWZF01001080.1, forward strand.
TGCAAACTGCAGCCCAAGCGGGAGGAGCGAAACTCTTTCCCCTGCAGGGTTCTTCCTCCTTCCTGCCTTCTCTCCAGCAGCTTCAGCACCTGCATTTCACCTTCCTGACTTGGAAGGTGGAGCTGAGACTCAAAAAACCTCTGAGCCAAAGATCAGAACAAGCCAAAGAAACAACATGGCCACGGATGAATCAGTAGGGTTTAAGACGCATTGGTTAGTGACAAAACATTGAGAGTCACTGGTGCTTGTCATTGTAGGAGTGTGAATAAGGGGTGAGGAGCCCCTCAGGGGAGTGGGAAGCATCCTTCCAACCCAAGAGACAAAAGAAATGAGGGAACCTCTGATCATCTCTTCAATGCAGAATCCACCAGACTGCCCCAGCACAACACACCTATGCACCTCTTCAAGGTGCAGTAACTTTCCCAAAGCCAGACCTGTCTGTGGCACAGAAGGAAGCTCTCGGAGGGTTGTGGAACAGAAGACACTCCATCTGATTTGGGTTTGAAGATTAGAGTTAGAGGAAACCCTCAGCAAAGGAACTGTGTGTGCAGCTCAGTGCTGGTTTGGACAAACTCACATATGGTACAGGTATGTTAGTTCATTTCTGCTCCTTGCCCTCAGAGGGTGGAAAACTGTAATTTCTAATGTTTGCAGATAATGATATTAGAGTTCAGGTGTCCTAAAATAAGCAAGTTTGTCCTGCATGGAGTTTACGTCTGTCTCAGTAGGAGCTGCTCATATGGCACAAAGCTTTTGCCCAAAAAGTAGTCTGTTCAGCAAGACAAAGACTGAGATAGAAACAGTTCTGATGCCCAGGGCAAGAGATGGTGGGGAATAGCTAAACTATAAACTTAATTCAAAACAGAATAAACTTGTGTTGGCTTTGTCTGGCCACTTATTTAATTTCCCTTTTGTGTTGAGTGTAGAACGGCAAACGTGATGGAAAAGGGTATTTATTTCTCATAGCTCTTTATGCTGGAAAAATAATGGGGCCTATTAGTGCCCATGTAAAATGTTATTAATATTGATTAAAGCATCATTTCTACTCTCAATCAGCACTATATGTAATAAGGATACACTGTGGGTGAACGGCGCCTTTCTTGTTGCTGCTCTGGACGAGGAGAGCCTGTGTGGCCGTGGGCAGTGGAGCTGGGGAGGGCTGCAGCTCTCACAGCCTCCACACCCGCACACCGACGAAAAGCAGCATCAGCGTTTCATCGGCCTGCTTACGCCTTAGGGGTAGCTCTAGGCTAAAAGGTATTTTGAAAATGGGTTTACATGTGAAATCCTTGCCTTCCAGGGCATTTACAGCGGGCACAAGAGGCAGAACAAAACACACCAGAGAGCTTGCCACAAAGCTGGAGCGAGGAGCGTGTTAACGAGGGTCCACAAAACAGCAGCGGGAGGGGCTGTGTGCTACCTGGGCACTTGGAGACTTCTAGGAATTAAAGTATTTTCTCCTGGGGCTTCCCCATGTCTTCCCCAGAGAAAGAGACAGCAGCTTGGAGACTCTCTTTCTCCTTTCTGTCGTTCTCAGGTCTCTTCCTGTCAATCTAAATGAAGCATCTAGACCCGTCTCACGGCGCATCTACACTTGGGAGCGCGGATGGAGTTGGGAATGGTCTCACGCACTCCACATGTTGCTGCTTTGTTTTTAGGCCATTTGCCAGTGGACAGATTCAATTTAGTTCAACAACACGATACTAGAAAGCACTTAAATAAAATTAATGGCTAATGCAGCATTTCTCAAAAAGGAAGAGGGCGACTGTACCATGTTTTACCCTGTCAATACTCGCCTGATGCTGCTGCCCATCTGCCCTCAGGGCACGGGAGCTGCTGCTGACCCAGAGATGTGGGTCCTGTCTCTTACTCTTTCCTCTGAGCTGTGTTGCCTCTCCAGGCTGGGAGCCCTTCGGGAGCAAGAGCTGTCTGTTCCTATTTGCTTGCACAGTACCTAAAGCAAAGGGGTCCTGATTTCAGGGAGGCCTCCAGGCATCAGGACAACAGTGCTAATAATGAGAATTAATCATTCATTTATCACTTCACTCTTGATGAATAATTTCCAATAATCGTGTACAATTTGCTGCTTCAGTGAATACTCTGGTAGTAAACAAAGCTGGTAGAATAAAATCACAGGAGTGAAAACCCCATGTAAAAGGAGTGAGAAAATGGTCAAGACTAATTAAAAAAATTCCAAGAAATGTTTGTACATAATCATTTGCCCAGATCTAGTAATGTCCTGGATAGACACGTGGAAGGGAAACAGATACAAGGGTTCAGCCCTCATACCCAAGATATCACTATAAGATCCCAGCCAGCAGCACATGTTCCATAGTCACTGCATGATCCAGGAGGTCCTTTTTTCTTCTTTTTAATCTCATTTGGGAGGGAGGAAGTGCAGTAAGAGAAAGCTGCTGGCCACTGAAGCAATTAAGTGGGAATTAAATATTCACGAGGCTCAAATGATTGGGGCATCCAGACTGCAGATCAAAACCAAGCCTGGCCTGGGAAGGCATGGAAAGCTGCTTTCCACGTGGCATCGCCTCCAACACCACTCAGGTGAGTTTGAGTAGAACTGTTTGTGAAAGCTAAATGACATCGACTTTCCCATTTGCTCTTGCCTTTCCCCTTGCTTGGGTTACTGACTGCTGGATCCCCAGGGCTGTGCCCATCCATACCTTGTGTGTCTGTTGCAAAGCTGTTTGTGACAAAGGCGGTTTCCCGCAGCAAGGAGCCGTGTCTGGCCGTGGTGTTGTTATGGGAAACTGCTGAAACGTCATCTGTTCCCACATGGAAATCTCTTTCAAAAGCATACTCCACTTGAATTTCACTGTTGTATTTTAGCACGGTCTGTGGTGCCTTCTCACGTTACCCCTTACTGACGTGCAGTGATGATGCATATGTTGCATCTCACAATGCTGAGGGAATTAACACTTCAGAAGTGTTCCTCTCCCCCATTATTGATGCTCTGTTGGTAGCAGTGTGCTAATATTCTCTGCACAGAAACTATTGGCACTGAAAAAAATGACTGAGCTTCTGTTCATATCTAAACCTCCAAAAGAGAAGTGGCATTTCTGTGTGCAAGCAGCACTGTTTGGTGACACAAAGCCTTACCTGCTCCCCTTTGAGTTACAGGGTATTTGTTCAGTTTTTCTTTTTTTTTTTCCTGGACAACTTTCTGAAGTATGACTTGGCAGATGTTATTTACTTGTGCTTTGCTCTCTTACATCTACTTCTGCAGAAGTATTAAAGCATTTAACTACCATCTATGCACTCATAAGTTTGTGACTAAGGTTCTGTTGGTGGGGTGAACTGCTAAAGATCTCCTGTGCACTGAAAGATGCAGATACAGATACATTTTCAGAGAGAAGGCAGAATCTAACATCCTAAAGCTATGAGGAATTCAGATATCTTGTGTTTTGGACAGCTGGTTGGAAAATAAAAATCCAGTCAGGGATTTACTCATTTTCTCATTAAGCCACCTGAACCAAATCACAATGTCTGTGTGAGACGCTTTCAGTGAAGGACACGGGTGTTTGCCAGCACTAATCAAAACAGTGCAGGCTTGGGAATACCCCGCTGGCAGCCGTGGCAGAGCAGCTGGGCAGCTGTCCCAAGCTGGCACTGGGTCTGGAGCTGCTCCCCACTGGCACTGGCAGAGGAGAGGCACAGAGCTATGGGAGCAGAGCAGCCCCCACCTGGAATCACACCTTCCTCTGCAAGGCCACCAGCCTGGCTCCAGGAGAGGGTCAGGCCAGGAGCTGCAGTGTACCACGAACACTTGGGAACTTTCTTCTCCCCGGTGCTGGCACCAGCTGATGCTCTGAGATTCACACCTGATCCAAATCTTCATGGCCCTGGAGCATCCCCAACCGGCAGCCTTCGTGCTGCCCACTGCTGAGTAAACGCTAAATCTCCATCTTACAGGCATGTCCTGAGACTTAATTAATGATTCTGAAGTACTTTAAAGCCCTTGGATGACAAGCAAGCTAAAATATCGCCAGTCCTTTGGGAGCCTTCCTCTTCAGGGAGGAATCGGAGTGTTTTATTTAATGAGCAACTCTGTCTGAGGACTGTCCTCACTGATTATTTCCAAGGCAAAGCAGTAACACATTCACAAGATGCTGCTGAATTTTAGATCGACTCCAGTTTATCATAGAAATACACCACTGGAACAAGTGCTCCTTGATGCACCCCTGCAGCCAGCCTGGTCTGGGACTCTCCCTCCAGGAACTGCTCTATAGGGAAAAAAAGAGGAACCCATGGAAACCACTACACTGTAAACAGGTTGGGGAGGTCCTACCTCTTTTACCTCAGGGAAAAATGTATATAGCCAGGAGATTCACCTTTCCTCAGGAATCTGTCTTGCTCACCTTTTCTGCATCTCTAAGTCGGACAGCATTGGGCAGCATTGGGCATCATCTCTCTTTGCACCCTGGGAATGCTGGGGCAGGTCAGCAATGCTGATAAACAATGTCATGATAATGCAGATTATGTAAATGTAAAAGTGTTTCTACCATTTCTTGTGCTACCCATGAGAGTAAGTATTTTCTGGTGTGCGAGCAGGCTGCAGCATTGAACCTGCTGCCTTTTTAAAAAATGCTTTACTGGAGAAGAACTGTCTTTAGAGGTTCGCTTGCCTGATACCTGAGCTGGTGACTGTGAACACGACATGCGCCATACGAAGCCAAATAACCCTCCAGGAATTCTTTCTATTAAAATAATTGCTAGGGCAGAGGAATACTGCAAACAGCTGTGGTTCATCCCATGAACATATTCTGCCTCCTTTTGGAGCCTCAGCCTCCAACTGATGCCAGAGCCTGTCAGCTGCAGGAACAGTGGAACATATTTCCTTTGCAGAAATGAAACGATTACTGTTGAATAAATCTGTTGTGCACAGACCTGAACTCCCCAGCGCGTGCTGCATATGCAAAAGGGAAAAGTGACAGTGTTTCACCCTGGAATGAGCTGAAGCGACAGTTCATCTGCTGAACACGCTGGCTGTGGAGCTGCTGTGTGTTAGCAGCCTAGCAACACTGAGTGTGATGGAAAAATCCTCCGAAATCAGTCCAGCACTGAATGGCATCATCTTGCCACGCAGTGCCCTTGCCCTGGCGGGGAAGCAGCTGTCCCACGTCACAGGTATAAGAGGGGGGTTCCCTGCAAGCCCAGCATCCTCCCTTTGGCAGCCTGGCAGCAAAGGGCCGAGCTGGGAAGGAAAGTGGTGTGGGGGACCCTGGGACCAGAGGGCCTTGGGGTCCTTGGGCTGGGGCACCAAGCCTCTCTGGGCTGTGTTTTGCTGCTACAAAAACCCACACAAGAGATGAGTCCCTGCCTGGTGTGGAGGGAGAGATGAGATGGACTAGAGTGAATCTCACTCTGCAGATGTGAGGGGACATGAGGGAAAAATCAGAGATCATCGTGACCCATATGTGCCCCAGTTTGATGGGCTGACAAAGTCAAACCCTCTGACTGGCCTATTTATTTCTGTAAGTCACATCTGAGGGGAGGAGGTGAGCAAGGGACATAGTCACTGATGACCTGGACGTATTGGTGAGCTGTCACCAACCCTTTCTATCACAGCGGTATTTCTCCTGCTCAGCATGCAGGAAGGGCAGGGTTCTGCAAGGAGCAGGAGCAGTGCTCGCCCAGCCCCAGGATTGCCTGTCAGACTGCTCAAACAGCCTGCACTGTATTTGCAAAATATTGTTAATCAAGAGACACAGTTCAAGGCATTTGACTGGCACATCCAGTTAAGTGGTAGCAAACATGCTGTAAAACCACTGTGCTGAGGCCACCTTCCTAATGAATGCAAAGTGGGAGCAATCAATCAGGGCCAGAGCACAGCCAGAGCTGGCACCACCTCTGCAAACGCAAATTGAATGAACAATAATGAGTGTTATCTAATTAGTCCACACAGCTGCAATGTTACAACCCCGTATAGGACACACCTTGTAAAATTTCATGGTATGTATCACGGAGTGTCTGAGATAAAATGATGGAGATTCAACATGTGCACACCACAGACAGGTAGATTCTTAATGATAAATGCATTATTCTCAGCAAGGGAGCTCTGGTTTGACTAGTGCAAGGATCTCCTTGAAGATCAGCTAGTTAATGTGCAAACAGCCAGCACAGCTGCAGGTTCTTGATGTGCGGGTGCTTTGGTTGGGATCGTCAGCAGGCTGAGACCACAGACCTCGTCATCATGTGGTCGGTCCTTGTTGAACTTCTTCCCACAGCTGCTGCTCCAGGAGCTGTTTCTCAGTTTGGAGGGTCGTTGGGAGGAAAAGGAAGAACTGTCTCTTGCAACGCTGCAGAAACTGCTGGTTGAGTGACATCCATGGCTGGATTTTTGGAGCTGGCAGTTTTAAGCTGGGGGCCTCAGTCCTCTGCCAGCCGTGGAGCTCTGTCCATGCAAACAAACCTCCTCAGAAGCAAACACATCTCCTTCACCCTAAATTACAGGTGGGAGTGCTGCTCATGCTGTCCCCAAACACAGTCATCAGCAGCAACATCTGGCTCCTGGCGTGACCGTGCAGATTCCTTTTGCATCATCCAGTTTTCTTGGTGTTTGAAGCACTCAGCGTGAAGCAATGCTGGGAAGCACACGATAAATGATTTAAGATCGGCAGCTGAAAACTCGTTCTCTGAAGCCACTCTCAATTCTCTCAACCAGTGTTTGAGCTGAATGCACACACTGAGCATCACAGGGCCTGGGAGCTTCTGAGTCACTTGTGACTCAGTCCCAAATGTGTTTGTGGTGACTTGGTTGCTTGAAGCAGTCGGAGCAGTAAAAATCCCACGGGAGAAGGTCCATCCCAGCAAACAGTTCAGCTTGGCTCCATAAACCATGTTGAGATCCAAACGCTCTGCCCAGGCTCACGGCTGGGTGACCGGAGATCTGCCTTGGGACGGTCCTGCCGAATGTCACTCAGTGGCATGCAGAGGAACCCTGGAGAGTGCTCCCTGACCAAGCATGTCCCACAGCACACACTCCTTGCAAAGCTGCTTCATCTTAAAATCAACTCCATGCATTTGTCTGGCTTCCACTTACCTACACGGGGACTAGGAACCCATTTGGCAGCAGCTCTTAGCACCAAGAGGGAGAACACCTGGGGCCAAATTTATCCCCAGGACACTTTTATTCGAATTTGTATCAGGAATTTAGGAAAAGAAATATTTCAGGCAATTCTTGTGCCTTTGTCACTTTCATGTTCAGCAGTGTCTGCTCTTCCCGTAAGATCCCTGGTGACACTGCAGGGGATGGTGGGATGGTGTTTAAATATTGATGTTTTAGCAGCTTATAGTTTTAATACAATTTAAATTATGCACATTTTTATTGGACTCGTAGGTTCGTCAGCAATTAGTCTCTCCCAGCTACACAAGAGGGTGTTCAGCAGCTCCGTATTGATTTCTGCCTCAACTGTAGAATTTTAGTGACTGGCTGCATCTTAGTGCCTTGGCAAGGTAAACAAATCCACAGGCCCTTATCCGAACGCTGCTGGTTAGTGGCCATAAATGTGTAATCAACAGCTCAGTATCCTTGGAATTAGATCTTCTTAACAATCATTAGTTTCATCCCTTGCTGCTCTAATAAACCTCTTGGTAGCAGGCCAGAGCCAATTATACTTGTGCTTGGAAAATTATAAAACACAGAGAAAAACTGCGTGTTGCCACAAATAAGTGAAAATTTTAACTGGCCCAAAACTGCAACACGTGCAGGACTCATCTGTTGTTTGTCTGAGGCTGAGCATTGAGTATTGGAGACAATACTAGGGGAATCTATATTTATTTTGCACATTATGGATTCTGCCACTTGATGCAAAGCTGGCATCGGTCCTGCTGCCCCTTCCACGTGGACTCTGTGAACTGGCACCACCTGAGGTCACGTCGTGAGAGCTGCAGTGAATTAACACTGAATGAGAAGTGTTTTGTTGAGGGACCACTGGCAGATGATGCACTGCAACGCTCAGCAGAAGGATGGCTGTCATGATATAGTGGCCAAATGACTTACATCTTTTCAAAGTGACAGGAGCTGTGGGCACCCGCCACCAAAGCTCAGTCTGGGCATCCAGGAGCTGGCTTTTCATTTCCCCTTCTCTCCTGCAGTGTTAGGTGGCTCATGGAGCATCTCTGAGGACCAGCTCTCTGCTCTGGCCCATCCCTGCCTGTTGGGATAAGCCTTGGGGAGGAACAGGGAGCCCTGGAGTGCTTGCTCTGTCCCTGTGGAGTTCCCAATGCAGTGCCCTGCCTGCTGGACAAGGGGAGGGTTTCCCTCCATCTGGAGCTTTTGCTAAGGATGTGGGAAGTGGCAGCATGCCTGATTCAGTGGATAAACACTCTGTTCATTCAGTGGGACTTTTGCAAAGTGTGGTGAGAAGAGAACGTGGAGTGGTTGTGTGGATTCTAGCTAAAGAAAATAATTAATAACAGATCCATCCATCCTTCTCCAGGTGCTTCTTATGCCATCCTGCACAAGAAATGTGTTTTTGAGAGAGGTGGTAAGGTTCTAGATGAGATATCAGCTTTACAGTCAAGCCCCTGGCATTAGGAGAGGAGAATGGGAATGTAAACCATAAAAATAACAGATGGGAGGCAGATGTGATAAAATGGAAGCACGGGCAAATTATAAAACCATTCAAACTGCTCAAGCAGATAAAACCAGGAAACAAAATCACATCTGAAATCACAAGGACTGGGTGTCTGTTGGAGAAAAAAAAATTTGACTTTGCTGTTTGTTAGTGCTGTCGGTGGTGGAGGTGTTCAAGCTCAAAGTCCTGGAGGAGCAGCAGGGATTTTTAATGCAGGGAAATTTGGGCTGTGGCACCTTCATTTGTTGCTGAGGAGCAATTTTGCTGTGGAGGCTTAAAGATGGTGTTTTTTTCTCAACCCACACTGCAAATGCTAATGTTCATCTTGTGCCAGTGCAATTATTTTATTTCAGTAATAAAATAAAATCTAAATAATTGAAGAAACACAAAGGGAAAAACACCACTCAAAAACGTAAAGGGAAGGAGAATATGAAATGGAAACACAAAAAGATGCTGGGGTCTTCTGGAGCTCTACTGGCTGTTTGACAGGGCTGAGGTAGCACAGTGACAAGGGTCAGGCCCTCTGGGGACCAGGAACAGCCCCTGGGAAGAAGTGGGTACCGTGGAAGGTAAGAAGGTAAGATGATTTTAGAAGACCCAAATAAAAGACCTGATACATTGGACATCCAAAATCACCCAGCCAGTACCTTGTCTCCAGCAGAAACTGGACAGATCCGTGCCTACAAATCAGCCCCTCAGTTTCTAGTAATTAGCAGATTAGAGACTTCCTGAGCCACAAGTTGCACTGGGACCAAAGGGTTTAATAGCCACAGATAGGTTTCTCCTCTGAATTAATTGAATCTCTTTTTGAACCCGTTTATCCTTCTGGCCGTCACACATCTCACTGTTTAATTACACAGTGCCTGGGGATTTAATGGTGCCCCTTCCCGTTGTAGTGAGCATAAGAAACAGACATCCATAGTCCCACCTTCTTCACACCATTTATCCAAAATCTCACTACGGGTTTCCACAACATCTGACACTTATTAAAGCTTTGTTTTCTGAGGGCACAGAGCTGAGAGTCGGGTTTCTTTTTCTTAATGAGTTTTTAATATTTTCCTTCTTTTATATGCACAAGGAAGGGGGATGAAATTTGAGTATGTTCTGAAATCTCTATTTAGAACGTAAACAAGGACTTCCTTTGTTCTCCGAGATTGGCTTTATTACCCTAAATTTCCTAACTCTGTCTGATACAGGGCTCACTTCAGGATCATACAATTTGCAATATGCTCTGAAACACTCGGACCATGCCAGTGAAGTGGGTGCTATAGCCAGGCAGTGTGTTTTACTCTGCAGTGGGTGCAAGTAGAAATGCGGCTTCAAACAGAAATAGGGAAGATATGACAACTGGGTGGGAGGCAAAAGGAGGGAGTAGAAAGGTCAGAGGGCTGAACCTTTCAAGCTGCTCATGATCTCTCATTGATGTTATCCACTGATATTCTTATTTATAACACCATCAAGCCAGAATTAGTCTTTTTCTACCTGTATTTATGATGATGCTGGCAGTTTGATGAGTCCTTGCCCTGCAGAGCAAATGAGTGATTAAAGTTTTCCGTGACCTTGTGTCTACAGTGTTCTGCATGTCCCTCTGGAAAATCTAAGCAAGAGAAGCCATCGGCCCCTTTGCAGCATCAGAGGGTTGAATTTGTTTGTTGATTGGTTTGGGGCTTTTCTTGGCTGGGATTGCAAGACTAATACTTTATCAGAAATCCATAGTTTTCTGTGGTTCTTAAAACATTCCAGTGTATTTTACATTTAAATAGAAATGAGGCCTCCTTGAAACAAATTCATTCCAGTTGGCTTTGCACATTGATGATTAAAGAACGTGGTTCAATTTTTTTGTCTCATTCGGAGCAATGTCTCATTAGATTTGCGTTTTATTGCTTTTCATATCCATCATGATTTGTGTCAGCAGAATGGTTATATAGATGGACAGCTTATTATCAGCTTTAAGTGAGGAAACAGAACGCAGGAATGGTTACTAAAAAAAGGGAAAGGTAATTAACGCTGGGTGCCAGAATATAAATGAAGCTTGACATTTCCATTTTGTTAATCCAAATTAACCCTCATCTTAATGTTACAGAGTGCAGGAGGGGATTCTGGGCCTCTGTCCATGTCTCTGCATCCTCCTCAATGTTGTGTGTCCTGGCACATGGAACATCACATGGAGATGCCCAGTGGTGCCCAGTGATGCCCAGCAGCACCAGCATGGTTTCAGCTGCTGGTGTGGTGGAACCTGAGAGAGGTGTGGAACCTGAACCTCTGGTCCTGAGCAATGGTTAGCCCATGGCGAAAGCTGCTGGCCACTTGGGAATTCAAACAATTGTCTTTTCAGTGCACTTTTCTGTCCCCTCCCTCATTCTCTCATCCAAATGTGGTATGTCTGCAAAGTAATTGGGCTCTATTATTTAATGTACGAAGTGGGAGGGAGGGTCAGGGAGGATGAATTAAAATGAATTGGGAATATTTAAGAGAGGAGAAAAGAGGACTGGAGGGAGCCATGATAACTCTTTACAAATACTTAAAGGGACATAATGAAGAGGACAGGGACCAATTACTCTCATTAGCCTGTGTGAGCTGAACAAGAAGTAATGCCTTGTGCTGTGGAAGGGAAACCTGGATTGTGATGGAAAGGTTCTAGTGGTAACACCACAGAAGGAGCTGCCAGGGAAGGTGTTTCCTGGCCTTGACTGAAAAGCCTGGTAGAGTTCTTCAGAATAGAGAGAATGCTGACAAATGCAAGCATTTGGCCAGACTCCAGGTAATTCACCAGTACATTAGAGATATTTTTTCATTGTTTTCATGTCTACCTGGCATATATCCCTATTCAACTATGGACATCTTTCCTGCTCTCATACCAACACAATATTTGAGGTGACACATTAGGTACTCACCTGCAGTTTGTTGCTCCTTCTGCTCATATGTTTCTCATCGAAATGGAAGAGAAAGGGAGTAAAACCTGGGAGAAACCTGAGTGGGAATCATGGGGAGTGTATTAGCATTTGGTGAGCTGGGCACAAAAATCACTCAGGAAATTAAAAGCAGGATGATATTTTGAAGTGATAAAACATTAAAATATGAATCTTGCATTTGAGTCACATCCAGCCTTGATTTTTCCTTTTTAAGCTGCAGCTTAGGAAAAGTTGAGCCCATGCCAGTGACAAGTGCAGGCTCTGGGCTATTGCAAAATGGAGAAAGAATTAAATGGTGTTAGAGTTGGGACTCTTGGTGATGAAATTAAATGAGAAATGCAGAAAGAGGACAAAGAAAAGAGAAGGCAGCCATGGAGTGCAAACAGAAAGGCGCAAGAGCTTCCTTACAATGTGTTAATTAAGGCAATGTAGTGATTTTTCAGGCAGACTCAAAACTCACTCAAAGGTTGGCCAGAAAGGTGGGGCAAGGTCAATGCTCTGGGGGCCTTCAACACAATGCCTGTGTGTGTGTGTGTATGTGTGTGTATGTAAACCAGTGTGTGTAAACCAGTGCCCTGCTCTTTTATGAAGCCTCAGTTAATCACTGGTAAATTTATAAACCTTTTGCTCGGTTGGTTTGTTTGGGTGTTATTATTTTCCCATGGCCAGTTGGAAAGACATGTAAAGAGGGCAACAAAGCGTGCTGCAAAGGCAGGAATAAATCAAATATCCCAAATGTAAGGTAACGCAAAAGCCTCATGCGGTTGGTTAGTGCTGATTTTCCTGTTCTCTGTGTGTGTGTGTGTGGTTCAGTGGTAAGAAATGGTGTAAGCCCTTGTTACACCCAACCTGTGAGCGGCACCCAGAGCTCCCCCACACTCAAGTCCCAGCCCCCTCTCTCAGGAAGGAGTTATCCAGTCCCAAATACACAAAACAAGGGCAAATGGGTGTCCCCACAGAGAGGGGTGCCCACGGTCCCTCTCCTGTAGAGGCTGATCCTTCCCTGCCAGGACACCGTGCTATCCTGCTTTCTTGCATTCAGCCCCTGAGCAGAATGATCCTCTGGAGGGCAATGATTCCATCACTGGATTTCTCTCATTCCCTTTCACGGCTGTTATTGGAGGTACAGCTGTCACCACATCCATCCAGGGGAAGAAGAAGAAGATAAAAAGGGAAAAGGCAGGAAAACACCATTTAAGAAATAAATGCAAAGTTATGACGCCTCAGTCTGCCTGAGAAAGAGAGATTTTTATGCAGCTTTTGGCATTTACAAATCCTTTGTGAAAAGGTCATGCTGTACTTGGAATCTTATTAATACAGAAGAACGGCCCAGAAAATGTCATGTCTTTTTACCCTGATATTTACCCAGAATGGAGTGACTCAGCACCCAGAGCTCCTCCAGCGGGATGGCATTAATGAGCTGGAGCCCACGGCCATGCCGTGGGGGGTGAGTGGGTTTGGCAGCCAACTGGGCATGGGGGGAGTCCCCTGTGGTCACTGCCAGTGAGCCCAGCAGGCAGAGAGCCTCTGTGTGTGTGTCCATAAGTGTACAGAAACTCTGCACCTCCGCTGGCTGGGGAGAGGCACCACATCGACTGCCCACTGTGTGCAACGTGTATATATCCAGCCAAAAAATATATACACATATGTATATATACATGCATACAAATGTTCTAGAAACATATCCACATTTCATGTCATTATGGGTATAGTTTTATGGATACAATTATCCTGAGTCCCCAGCGGCACATGGCTGCGCTCTTCCAACTCCCTACCATTATTAGGGAAATCTCATGATTGTATTTTGAAGCCAAATTCATGCTTTTTAAACACTTAGGACCAGCAATGCCAAGGAGCAAATATTATGGGAAAGGCACTGATTCCTCAGGGATTTACCTTCTTTTATTTTAAATTACCCCTCAGCTGCCCTTTGTCCAAGCAGAAGTGTGGGGCTACCACAGAAACAGGATCTTGCTAATTGTACCAGACTAATTTTGCTGCTCAAAGCATCTTATTTCATAGCGGTGTGAGCGGCACGGTGTAATGAACATCTGCCTGGGGAAATTAAAGTCATCAATTGCGACGGCCAACACATTTTAGAATGAGTACGGGAAAAAAGAAAGTGTAGATAAGGGCTTTTAAGTCATAGGGTGGTAAATATGCACATAATTCATCGAGCAGTTTTAAAATATGAACAAAAGTAATTTCTTCATCAGCTATGGAAATAAAACCTTGGCTGTGTGAAGTGGTGGCTTTCACCCTCTGATAAAAACTGTTGATTGCAGGAAAACACAAAAGCCATTTCCAGCAGAAATCCTGGCCACACCAAACCATGGGACCCTGACCAACCCAACCCTGCTCCCAGCTTCAGTCTTGCCTTAAATATTGAGGATATCATCCCGCAGGAGGGAATGCTGACCCTTGCTCTTCTGTGAGGTTTAATTAATGTTTGCAAAACACTAACAAGATGCAAACAAACTCCAGAAGCACAAAGCGCAGCACCACTGTCACTGTACCCTACAGGGCATGGGGATGGAGTCTGGGCAGATAAAGGTTCTGAGTTCTCAGGGCCAGGGCAGTGTGTGGTGCTGGAAGGCAAAGGCAGAGTGCACGGCAAGAAAGACCGGATAAATGCTTTTCCTCTGGAAAATCTCTAAGAAAAAGTTTGTCCCTCATCTGCAGTTTAACTTTATATTTCAATCTTTAATCTGCTGCTTTTATTTACATTTGCGTTCACCTCCTGCAAGGGAATTTTCTTTCAGTTTACCTTAGTGGTGACTCATTTTACCTTTAATATGTTTTGGCAGGACTGAGGTATTTATTTTAGCAGAGTAGTGAAAACAGTTTTGAGCATTAGAGACCGCTGTGATTCCTGCCATGTCACCACATGTTTAATGCCAGGGCTCGGGTTGACCCGACGGAGCTCTGAGCACACACAATCAATCACCATCACACCTCACATTGTACACAATTTCTTAATTTTTAATAACTTGCACAGTGAAATATTTTGCCAGTTCTGACATGTTGCAGGCTCACGCTGAACGGAGCTGGCTTGTTCAGCGTTCTGTAGCCCATTGCAATATCTTCATTTTACTCTTCTCTTCACAGCAATCCCCTGGATGTGCAAGAGCTCAGAGTGGGGTTTATAACATGGAACAATGGTGAGACACCATCTCTGACTGGGAAAGCTCCCAATAGTCACTGCTTCTTTAATTTTCATTTTATTTAAGATTTCTGCTGTCCTGCCCTATCCTGTGACCCAAACATTGATTTCCTATCAGGATACAGATCTGGTCTGAATGCTTATGAAAGAACACCTGTTCTTGCTTGGTTACTCATGCATCTCTGCTCACTCACAAGCAGACCAAATTCTGCAGTCACGGGCAGGAGGGCTCTGGTGCTCTCCTCCACAGCCAGCATCATGCCAATGAAAGGTTTTATGGGAACGTAGTTGCATTCCAGGCTGAAATACCATCAGTCTGGGTTTTCAGAGCCACATCCAATCCTTTGACCAGGTACATTTCTTTTCCACTGGAGCTATATAATTTGTGTATGACATTACTCCTCCTGTTTTGAATCAAAGTTGAGTTTGTAGTGCAGCTACAAGTGTGTTGTTTGAGAAACATGGATTGCAGCAAATGCCCTTAAGCCAACTCTCTAAAGGGTGAGTTTTATAAATGTCCTTCATAAACAGCAATATTTTCTAATTTCATAGCACAACAAGAATAAATCACCAGCTTCTTTCCAAGATAGATTTGTTCCCTGTGGACAATACATTGATCCTACAGATTTCCATCTATTTTCAGGACTTCCAAAGAGCAGCCATTACCGTTCACTTACCATGCGGCATTGAACATCTTAAACCTTATATAGCACGTGGGTTTTGTTAAAATAACATTCAGTGACCTTATTTGTGTCACGTGGCCCAGTGTTTGTTCAGAGAAATCTTGCAGAGTGAGCGTGGGGACACACAGCATCACTGCCACCATGTGCTGCTGGGGGACTCTGAGGGAACACTCCCCAGCAGCCAATGCCCATCCTCGCCCAGTGCCCAGGGAGTCCCAGTGCCCAGGAGAGGGAGAGATGGGATGCCTCGCACTGTCCCCCATGCAACTACCCAGCTACAGCTGACAGGGGAACCCCAACTTCTGCCCTCTGCCACCCACCACCAGAGCAGCTCGAGCCTCTGGTTGCCCATGGAGCTGCAAACCACCTTCAGGACTGAGGTTTCCTGAGTGCTTTGCCAGGCGAGTATCAATATCCGTCCTCTGCCAGGGAGCAGCAGTCTCTGACACTACAGCTGGCCACGTTACGTGCTGGGCTGTGGCAGACCTCGGGGTGACATGGAATTTTACTACAAAGCATGAGGCACTGTGCAAACCTTCCTTGCCCCCACGTGCTGTAAAGCCAGGACTGACCTCAGCAGTGTCAGCAGCTCAGCTCAGCAACACCTCTCTGCCCTGGCTCCCAGAAAAAGGCAAGAGTGACATTTAATTTACCCTCTTCTCCCTTTCTCCTCCAGCCCACCTCAGGGATATCTTACCATTATCCTCCTGTTCCTCGGGGCTCTGCTGCGCAGTGGGGACCAGCTGTCACTCACAATTGTACCTGAAACCACAAAGGAAAATTGAAAGACAACAAGAAAACCTACAGCTTCCAAATCTGACTCCAGACCCCCAGCTGAAGGTCACCCACACCTCTATGTGGGAGCTATTAGTGTTCATATTTCTGTAGTCCTTCATGAACATTATAACGATGAAAGGTGACAGCTCATGCATATGTGTCTGTGTACACACACACACACAAGAACCCCTTACATCACAACCCTATGCCAAAGAAATTATGTTTCACATCACTTCTAGTGTCATCTTTGATTAATTTGCGTTTCTTTTCTCATTATGACTCATCCCTCATTTCAAAGGTGTCCTTCAAACCAGGGCATGGGGAAAGGACCTAGAAGTGAGAGGCAGCAAGGAGCAATCTGAAAAAAAAATAAATATCAAAGCCCAGGAAAGCCATTTCCACAGCTACACCTCTGGCTTAGCACTCCCATCCCACATTGCCCCTTCCCACAGACAGTTTTTTCTTTGGAGAATTTGTTTTCTCAGAACTGATTCATTGTGTCCCAATGCCCACCCTCCTACTCTTATAAATCAAGGAACAAAGAAATGCCTAAATCTGTGAGAATAACTGTGGGTCTTTTGACAGTTGCACAGAGCCACAATATGCAGAAATACAAACATCCTTGTGCCATTTAACCACCTTCTTTGCCCCCTCCATTGATGTGCCACGTCTGGGCCACTCCGTGTTAAAGATGAAGTGAGTCCCTTACAGCCCACAGCTCAGGCATCGGAACCAAAGTGGCCATGAACTGGATGCAGGACACATCCCCAGCGCTGTGACCCCTTGCTCCCCATCTGCAGAGTGTGACTGCTCTGCCAGGACACTGAGGACACCTCTGCTATCACAGTGTACATCACAGCTCAACTGGCCACAGCATTGCCATTAAAAGAGCCTGAGAACATCATAAACGGACCTCATCCGGGGAGGTATTTAATCTCAAGGTTTGATGACAAGGTCAGCACGGTTTAAACACATCCTTCAGCTATAGGTCTCTTTTTGAGATCTCTACACCCCATTTGCACACCCTTTGAACACTGCCACAAGACCCTTTGGACTCCTGTCTCCTCCCAAAATCCTCCTCAAAGCCATTGTCACTGTCTGGGTGCTCAGAAAATGTGCACTCACATTTCCACTCACACATGATTGTACAGCACAGACACAACTTGTTCTTTGCCTAATACAAAATTAAACATTATGAAACTCACTGAGTGATATGTTTTGTCCCATGAGAAATGTGCTTCAGAAATACAAAGACAGAAAAATACTCGTCTTTCATTATCGTATCTGTTTTTAATCAGCTGGGAAATGCTGCTTCTTCCCCCAAATGAGCAGACTAGATGGAAACAATGCTGTACTTCTGCCTCCCCCAACAACTCTCCCATTTCCCATGGAAATTTTCCATTTTAATTAGATTCCTTTATTACCACCCTCTTTTCTGGCTATTAAACGTTTTTCCCTCTACACATCTCTTCAATCGCCAAGAGCCACAACGTGTGTCCATGTGCAAGTGCCAGGGGAACAAGAAGAAAGAGGTAAAAAAACCCCAAACAATAAAAAAGAGAGAAAAGGTGGAAAAACCCATCAGATAAGAGCAATTGCTGGAAAGATCAGCAAAACTGCTGACAAGGCATTTTCATGAAAACAGAAAATCTTCCTGTTTTGCCGGGACAGAGGTTATGCCCACAGTCCCTTCTCCGCCCTGGCTGCACCCCAGGAGTAAAAGGGAGTCAAGCCTTTGTTGCCTGTTATAGCCACTGATCTGCCTTAATGAATTTACACAGCAAACAAACCACACAGAAACAAGTGATTTCTGGTTTCTAAGCCACTCTCAGCTCACTGACAGCTCTGCCCTGTGACGCTGAGGAGGGGGACACCGCGAACAGCGCGGGGCTGCCAGTCCCAGATGCTCAAGATGTGCTGAAGGAGATGCGGATTTGCGCCTTTCCCTGATGTACATCAACGTTGCACTTGCATTCCAACTCCAATGAAAAATTTATGACTGTTAAACTTCTCTATGTCATAATTAAACACAAACAATCATTTCCAAATAACTGTTTACCATGCTGCATGTTCAATTGTGCAATTAATCTCGGTGACTCTTTCTCCTTACAAATGAGTGGAGGCGGGACCCTGCCCGCCACGACGCGCTCGCACCGCAGCCTGTGGAAGATGAAGAGTCGATCTGACATTTCAGGAGAGAGCAGTTACCTGTGGAATAAATAGATTGAAGCCCTGTCATTCTCAAATAGATGCCACCTCCTCCTGCCAACTATTTGTTCGCAGGAAGCTTCCCAGGGAGATGGATGGGACAGGTGCTGTTCAAACATTAATCTTAATGTAGAGGGAAGTGGCTGCTCGCAGAGCTCTTCTGAGGGATCCAAAACCTACTGGAAATGCGTGAGTTGGTCCCAGCCCTGCCACCAGCGACAGTCCCACAAGCCAGGACCTGCTCCATGAGGAGACAGGGACTGACTGACTAACAGGGACCCCCCACTCGTGACCAGATCTAACAATGAGCAGGCAAGGGGACGTGCAGGGAAAACTCCAGTGAGAACTGGCAGTGGAAAGACGCCCTGGTATAGGATAAAGTCCTGCAAATGGCCCCATCCCTGGGTGTTCCCGTCCTCACCAACACAGGTGGGCTTTGCTGGCAGAACCCATGGGGGCCAGTGAAGGAACTAGGGGTGCTGTTGGCATTCAGCAGCAGCCTGTTTCCTTTCTGGCATAAAACCTGAACTACTGACCTGCCAATAGGTGCCAGCTTGTGATGGCTTCACAGGGAACTACATTTGTCCTGGAAAAAAGGTGAATAAAAGACCCAATGAAGTTCAGTGATACAATACAAATAACGGTGTCCCTTTATATTACCGACAACACACACTACACGCCTGGATGCCTGTTCTCCTGAGGACTCCACGAGGAAGCTCTTTGTAAATAGGATGTCTCAGTCAATGTCCTCTCCCAAATGGCACATTAATCACCCTTTGTGAATGTGTAGTCTTGGGAGTAAGGACTGCACTGGGTGGGAGGAAGACATCACTCACAGTCTCAGCTTGGAGGTGACTGTCCCCAATCCCACGTTTCTCCATGGCTGAAGCCAAGACCGTAGCACACTCTGCTGCCTTATCCATGGACATACCACCTGTGGCAGGTACCACATGTGCAGGAGAGCTGATGTGGCCACCTGCCCTGGCAATACGGCCACTCCAGGGTCTGCAGACAGGGGCCACGAGCCCTTTGGGAGGGCTACAAAGGGGCTGTGAAGAGCAGGAGGGGACAGAGAGGACCTCTCTGCATGACCCCTGAGCTCTGCAGCTTCTGTGACCAGCTGTGAAGGAATCTGAAGGGTACTCAATAGCTCAAGAGACAGCTAATTGGCTGTGAAGGATTTCTCCTCCAGATTGCAGGTTTATATTGTCCCCAGGTCGGTGCTAGTGACTGGAAGCTATTTCCACCCAGAGACCTTGTGAAGTGAGGTTGAATGATTGTCCTAGACTGGTTCCTGTGAGCACCCATCCCTGCTCATGCAGGGAAGGACATGGCTGGAAGCCCGTGAACCCTGCTCTGTCCCGCTGCCAGCAGCGCCGGGCGTGCCCCATGCAGCAGGTGACAGGGGGATGCTCTCAGTATGATCGTGTGTGCTCAGCTCTTGCCACAGCCAGAAGATTTCAGCTCTCCAGGCTGTCAGCTTGCTGGCTTTCGTGAACACTGATTCCCTAATTAAATTAAATTCTTCAGCAGTATTTAATTTTGCATATGTAAGTTTTTGTGCTAGCATGATCAGTGCCATACTCGCAGTTGTTTATTTTCAGGGTGTTAACCCAAACTCTGTTGGAAACACGTTTTCACAGGTCAAAAGTAAAACATAAAAAGCACCAAAAATATTATTATCATGACGATTTCCAGTTCTACAGTAAATGGGATGAGGGAAAGAGTGCCTTGAGAGCAGGAGAGGCTACCCTTGTGGCCACCACATGCAGCAGCAAACCCCACCTGGGGGTTTAAGTTATTGCAGAACACTTTGCCTTCCCTTTTGGCTGGACTCTGTGTCCTGCCTGGGCAGGGGCTTGTACATGGGGTGGAAAGTATGAGGGAGGTAAAAGGCTCTGAAAGGCACAGGAACCCTCCCTTTGGACTGCATAGATTCCAAGTGCTCCCAGTGGGGCCTCAGAACTGTGTCAAACAAATGCACCTTATTGTCTCTTTCCCTGTCTTCAGTCCCTAACAAAGTTGTTTTCATTATCAGGGAAAGCCCTGGAGAAGTGTTAGCATCCTGAGTAACCCTTGTAAGTGGAACCAAATTAGGGAAGCGAGCAGACAACACAGCAGAGAAAACAGATTTCATTTTCTATCTATCAGGTTCTATTAGTTTCACAGACAGGTCTCTATCACACCCGTGGCCTGTCCACGGTCAGAGTGCACCCAACAGATGGAAACAGGAACGTGTCTGCTGATGAGCCTGACACTGTTACTGGATTTAACTCTCAATCACCAGCTGAGCGAGGGATAATGCAATTCATCAGGCACCAGTCTCAGGGACATTCTGACTGAAAAGCAAACCAGAAGCAAAGCTCTCTGCAATGATCACCTGGTTTACAAACAGCTCACGGGACATTCCTCTGATGTGCATCCAGGTGAGACCAAACTTCGGCTGGAAAGGTTCCTCCTGCCCTGCTTCCCCACACGCTTCTGCAAACCTCTTCCACCCACTGAACCCTTTTCCAGCATCTGCAACACATCATGGGCAATCTGCTTAAACACCGCAGCACCAGCTCACCCAGCCTTGGGGTGGTGGGACGGGGACTTTGGGCTCAGTCACCACTGCGTCACCTACCTGGGAATGCAGAGTGCACTGGGGGTTGTCCTCACAACACCCCTCACAGCTATGGGGGAAGGACCATTAGGGAGTGAGGGGAAGAAAATTTACCTTCCAATTGCTAACGAGCCCCATCTTTCCTTGCTAGCACGCAAACAAGGGAATTTGGCTCTCCTGCTGAATTAATGACACTTTTGAAAACTAACTTGGGAGGCTGGATGTTTTTTCCAGGGTAAGGAGATGTTCCAATTACCAGTAAATTGCCAGCACTTGGAACGACACTGCATATTAATTCAAAGCAAGTGAATGTTCATTGAATTACCCAGAACAGTAAACAGCTCTTTGTGGGGTGTGTAAATAATCCCAGGGTAGCCAGGAAATTGGGGAAAAGAGATTTTAAAAACTAGTTTGCCTGGGAAGGGAAAAAAATGAGTAACAGGGTTATCAGTGAAATTATTATTTTGGTTGGTATGAGCTGGGTCATGTGTTTGTGATTGGAAGGAGCAGTTCCAGGCCCTCACCAGCACCACACAGAGGCTCTCTTGGGACAGGGAAACATGGGTAGCCCCATCTCCATCTCACTGTCCCAGGCTCCCCATGGCAGGAGAGACACGGAGCAAACGTGGGGAGGAAGAAGGGGATTCACAGGTTACAGGTTGCTGTACTTTCCACCTGAAGACCAGGGTCCGATGTCCCTCCAGCTCAGCATCCGTTGCAGTCACCACTAATGAACAAAGATATAAGAGATGCACGTGGCTTAGGGGGTTTTTCATCCTTTTTTTTTATTATTTTTTTTTTCCTGATTCAGCTGCCTCATCACTGAGCTAATGCACTAATGGACACTTACCATTACCTAACTTCCGACCTAATGGGCACAGTAAATAAGTAAAAGGCTCATAAAATCAAATTTACTGAGCATCATTCCGTTTGCTGTCCATTAACTGAAACTATTTATCAGGTTAAACAGATCCAGGGTATGGAGCTATATTCATCTTGTGTTAATGCTGTTACACGGACATTTCAGGATCCCAGGTGCTCCTGCAAGGGAGGCCAAGCTCTTGCTTCTGGTGGCATTTTCAGGAGCAGGACGGGTTCCCCAGCCCTGTGAGCTGGGTGAGTTTCTCTTCCTTCAGGCATGAAGGCGCTCCAGTCAACTGACTGCTGCAACATTCCCAGGAATGGAGAAGAGCTGTGAACCTCAATGGCAGTGTCTGGTTTACAAATACCCAAACCAGAGAGAGATTAGATGAACTTTGAAAACTTTCATATATATATATGCATAAGTATATTTTAAGAGATTTCACTTGCTAAGCTACTTTATTCATTTCTAAACTCCCAGGGGCCCAGTAAAGCCAGCCAATACACCATGACAATAATTTGGAGACCAGTAAAGCTTCAAAAAATAGCATGTGCACTGTGGATTTAAAGAAATCTTTAAAACCACAGTAAGCCTTGAAGGTAACTCTGAAATGCATTTTGATTTCTCGAAAAATTTCTTGAGAATCATTAAAAGAAATGAAAACTCTGTGCACTGGGCACAGGCTGGGAAAGCACTGGGAGCGGGGATAAAAATCATGGCAGTATTTAGGAAAGGATATGGCCCCAAAGCAGAGGCTTGCTGAGCAGGACAGGGAGGCAGAGTTCTCACGTTTCCTTTACCATAATGCTACCACTGCCCTGGATGCTGCCCAGCCAAGGGCGAGCTGGCAGTGCCAGGGCAGAGCTTTGCCCTGCGCCTTTCGGGGGCTGCGGGTCCCTGCTGAGGGAGCCTCGTCGCTGCTGTGGCCATGGACAGGGGGTGCTGCCACCCTGAAACACGAGGAACTGCCTGCTGGTGGTTTCAGCTCGAAATGGCCATTCGGTCCCCAGAAGCCCCAGTCCCTCCTGTCTCCTTTTTCCTACCGACCATCCACCATTTGACTATTTTCTAAAACAAAACAGCAGCTTCGTTGCATCCAAGTAATGACATTTCAGGCTTAAAAGCCATGCTGTACCCACAGTTCACAATGAATCAAACAGCCTCTAATGTCTCCTGACCTACTTCTCAGATCCTTCATCATATCTGCTTAAGATAAAACCCTTGCTGGGGATTAAAGCATTCGTGGCATATGTCCAGAGGTCAGGAAAGGCCGTGCTGGAACCACAAACCAAGAAAACTGCTCCTGGCAGTTTCAATGTTGTATTTTACCTCCAGGACAGGCAAAAACTTATTAAATCCGTGACTTATCACACCAGTGGGAAGAACTGAAGCCTCACTTTGTAGAGCAGTGCCTGCTGAGTAGAAACCAGCCTTTCCTCCTTGCAAGGTGAGAAGGCGGCATCAGTGGAAATTAGAATCTGTTTTTGCTCTTAAATCACTTGACTTTATTCAGTATTTATTCCATAAATGGGAATTACGTAGGAAAGGATTTGAAGCCATTAGACAATTAAAGACCAGGTTTTCCAGCTCTCAGCTGTGGGTTAATTTGGTCTCCAGCACAGATAACACTTTGCAGTTGAGTACCAAGTGAATTTGGAACATTTCTGAAGTGCTCCCATCTGGCAGCAGAGCCAGCTTGGTTCTGGAGGCCACAGTGGTATCAGCCCTGACCAGGAACCGTGTCTTGGAGAAGCGAGAGGGAGGCGCAGGTTGTGCTCACCTGTGAGATGCTCCACACAACACACGGGAACGAACTCTGAAGGGAGGCTTTCCCTTATTTACAATTCCCTCTCTGTGCCCTATGGGTGGCCAGGGACAAACTGAAACTAAGCCTGGTGTCCCACTGAAATGAGGGCTGGGTCACCTGTCGCCTCATGCCATGGCAACGTGCCGTGGTGATGCTTGAGCCCCAGCAGAGCCTTGCCGTGCCAGCCCAGTACACTGGCCCCCAACAGCTGCCTAAAGCGCCCTGTGGATTCTGGGCACTGCCATGCTGCAGCTGGTTACTGGGGTTAATGACAGCGGAGTGAGGAGCGGGAGTACGGTGTGAGTAGGTTTTCAGTTAATTTAGCAGATGATGTCAGCTGTCCAGGCACAGGCTATTTCCATTCCCCCTCATTAACCTCAGCTCTAACGGATTGTGCTGCCACACTCCGGGTACCATCCATCAATCCCTCCCACTCCCAGCAGCACTGCTTCCTCTTCGCTGGTGGTAACAGAGGGAAACTTCCATCGTTTCTGCTGCTTCCCAGTCACTCCGGAGGCAGGGCTCAGGAATGAGGCAGAGTCGGGGCTCGAGGGGCCCCCGCTGCTGCTGGAAAGGGGGATTTAGAGGTTGATGCTTGGATCTTTGAGTTGGGTCAATACCTGAACCAATGCCTGCTGCTAGTGGACACCAGGCACATGAGCAGGTTCCTTGCAGATGAGCTGAAAAACCAGTCCCAAATCCTCAGGGTCTGTGAGAATTTGACCATTTGTGTTTAATTATTTTTGTCAGAGATGGGAAACTCTCTTAGAGTTCTACGCAGAATCTTGCCTC
The DNA here is from genome assembly GCA_013396755.1 of Sclerurus mexicanus. NCBI lineage: Eukaryota > Metazoa > Chordata > Aves > Passeriformes > Furnariidae > Sclerurus > Sclerurus mexicanus. The sequence goes on from VWZF01001080.1 coordinate 980,565, forward strand.
CTTCTCACATACTGAATTTCTGCTCCAGCAGGGACAGGACTTTCAGTCTGAAGCCCCTGTACTGTCAGTGAAAGATGACATGAGATGTGAGATGTGTGACAAATGGTTTTGATTTTTCAGAGGAAGTTTTGTTATTCTAATTTTCTCATGTTCTTGAAATGAAAAAGAGTTCCCATACAAAAAGTCCTCTGGAAGAACAAAAATTTTGCTTATTTCAAAAATTTCACTTGAGCCTGACTTGTGGAAAGTGTCAGAAAAATTAAACATTCAATTCTGAAAACACAAATGGGGACTCCTCCTCGAGCATCCTGGAACAAGGCTGGAAGGCTGCAGCCTCCCTGAAGTATTTTTGTCCTTCCAGTTTCTCCCTAGAACACACGTTGTGTTGGAACTCTGTGGCCTCAAACACCTGCAGTTACAACAGTGCCACAGTTAAGGGCTGCGTTCGGTGGGAAGCCAGCCCATCCAGATCTGGGCAAATCATCCCTTATTACTTATTTATGAGAGTTAATTTCATGTGCTGGCATTTCACACGCCATATGGAGCAGAGGCTGCCCGAGCCAAGCTGCAGGCAGCTCTCAGCCGCCTTTTTTTTGGTTGTTGTTTTAAATACTGCTGCTTGTGACTGAAGCAAGGTTAATCACTGCCTTTACTGAGAAAAATTACTTCTTGAGAAACCCCAAATCCTCGCCTTCCGAACAGGCAGGTTTATGCCACAGAGAGCTAGTGTGCCCCAGCCAGAACACCGGCTACCTGGTGCCCTAGGATTCTCAAACAGATCAGCTCTGTAGTTACAGACAATCAGATGCTGGGGATGTGCAGCCACATCTATTAATTTTCATAAGGACCAGTTCCTCCTTCTGTTTGCTCATCTGATGGTGATTGACAGAGGAATGGTCTACAGTGATTTGCCTTCGGAGCCGGTGTGCTGCACACCAGGCAGCTCAGTCCCTGCTGCTGTGTTCTGTGCCACCACTATCACTAAGAAACCATTGCCCATCAATGTTTTCTGTTAAATTTGGAGTGTCTGTCCCTTTTGGGGAGCTTTTTGTAAGGGTATCAAGGCCAAGGTTTGACCAGAAACTCTTATTGTCTAAACAAAACTAAAACTGTGCACTTCGGGAATTCGCATCTCTTCAGACGCCCAAAAAGCTGATCCCTGACATCTATTCAGACAAAAATATACATCCAAAAATATACAGCTATTTTCAGTACTTCTCCTTTTCAGATGAGGTATGTCTCCAAAGATAGCGCTGAGATGGATTCACAGCAAGGTTGTGGCACTTCTGGTATTTGCTGTAGGAGAATGACATTTATTATAATAAAAACAGAAGACATGTGGAGCAGTAACGATGGCAATAACATTTCACTGTGGACAAAGAAATTATATAAGGTAGTGAAAGCTGAAATGGTGAGACGGCAGGAAGGGGACCATGGCAGTGCCAAGGTGGGCTCAGGGAGCAGCTTCTGTCTGAGGTGCAACGAGCTCTCTGGCACTGATGGGGACCTGGAGGAACTCCCCCCAGGGACTGAGCAGGTAGGCACAGTAATCACAGCGTCCTGGTTCCCTCCGTGCATCCTTCCTCATCACAGAACCAATTCCCTCTCATTTCCCCCACATCTTCTCAAAATCTATTTTCTCCCAGAGGTTTCCATGGGTAGTGGATCCTGTACAAACCTGTTTGTTTTCTTCACTTATGAGACATCTTTGACTTATCTGTGAAGTGCTACAAACACTGTAATATAAAACTGTTCTCATTACAGTCTGAAATTAAAATTTAGTAGAAGATGCACAAAGTAGAATAAACTTTCAATTAAAATCTAAGCACTGTACTAAGAAAGAAAACTGAAGGGAGCTCCTAGGCTTCTTTGCATTAAAAATGCCTGAGATTTAATTTCACTCTGACATCTCCTTGGAATTGCACTGCTAATTGATCAAATTTTGTCTGTCTGTTATTTAAACTTTCAATAAAACTTAGATTAATGGAAGGTGTAATCCTCCTGGGCAGAACAAATATTCCCATTGTTGATGTCAGGTATGGAATAGCAATGCCCCTACTAACAGCTTCTGCATTCAACCTGGGAACAAGAAGTTAATCATAAAAGTGTGGTGATTCCTTAATTGCTTGAATGAAATTTTCTCTGTGTGCCATTCTCCTCTCCTGTGCTCCCCCGCCCCCAGCCTCCACAACTGCTGCTACAGATCTTTAAAACCACACAGGCATTTCCAGGACTGATTTGCTTTGTTCTTCATGCAAATGAGACTCCAGCTTGCTCTGCCAGTGGTCTCCCAGAAGGATGAGAGCATCTTCCAAGAAAAAAAGCAAGCAACATCTTTATGGAATCACAGAATCAACGAGGTTGGAAAGACTCTCGAGACCACTGAGTCCAACCATTCACCCAGCACTGCCAAGGCCATTACTAAACCCTGTCCCCAAGTAGCACATCTGCATGTCTTTTAAATCCATTCAGGAATGGGGACTCCACCACTCCCTGGGCAGCCTGTTCCAGGGCTGCACACCCTCTCCCTCACGAGATTTTCCCCCTTATCCAATCTAAACCTCCCCTGGCACAACTTGAGGCTATTTCCTCTTGTCCCTTGTAACCTCCTAGAGGGGATGCCCACTGCAGTGAAAATTAGCCCCCTTCTCTGGGACCACAGGAAAAGAAGCCTGAGCCAGCAGGCAGGACCACCCTACTCTCCCCGGATGCTCAAGAAACTGCTGTGAATCCCTCCAGCTTCTGGACTGGCTGAGGGGCCCCCCGAGATTCACATCAGGCTGTGTGGACACTGCTATTGAAGAGCCTTTTGGTCACACAGCACCTGGACCCCAACACTTGCCAAGCATCTGACTTTCACAGGCATCTGCAGGAGCTGCAGCACTAAACAAGCCCTTCATTAGCACAGGGGACCTCAGCCTCCAGCTTTTGAGGATTTGGTGATTTTCCTACACAATGCACATGCTGACATGACATATTTTTGGATGTTTCTGGGGGTAAAGCCATTTCTCTATTTCAGGCTGAGTTTGAATAGATTATATAAAGCCTCTCCAAGATGCAGAATGCTTTCCAAATTGCTTATTTTAGTTTTCCATCTCAGTGACGACTAAAATCTCTTGCATGTTTAGAGGAAGTGATCAACAGTCAAAGTGCCATCCGTGGGTTGAAGCAGTGCTTGCTCCGGAAAGCTGGGATCAGTCTTGGATGAAGGACATGCTACACAGGCGTAACAACACAAATACCGTTCACAGATACTAATATTAACATACCACAAAAAATTAATGCCTGCTTTTACCATTCTTTTCCGCTGTGAGAGTAATGTATCTGTGCCAAATTGTTAATATCCACAAGAGGAGGGAATCATGCAGCATTTTTTCCTGATTTCCGCTTTTTCAGCAAATTTGCTTGCTGCCAGACTAAGACCTTTTGTACCACACTGAATAAAAATCAGAGAGGGGCATAACAAGAGGGAGGAAGAATTCAGGAAGCAACACCTAGTTTGTATTCCTGCAGTGGTCCTGTTTGTTGTGTAGTGCTAAATTAACTCCTATTAATTCATTGTGAAAACAAGCCTTGGAGAATAGCAAAGAATTTACAGTTTCTTCTGAATTAATGCTGCATGGCAGCACTTTATTTTAAGAATAATTAGCAATAACTCAACAGTGGGGAAAAAAAAGTCTTTTGATGCCTCTGAAGCATGTCAGCAGTAGATGGCTACGTTTGTACCTGCTGGGAGTCCTGTTTAAAACACAGCCAAATATTTTCATAGCTGTGATTCATCTTTTCATCCTCCTAGGCCTGTGCTGTATTTATTGCACTTACACTTAGGGGGGAGAAAAAGGAAAAATCTGGTGTGCTCGAAATAGGAATAAAAGGGTGAATTTCAGGGCTCTGCTCACACGGAGCCAGGCGTCACTGGGACATTGCTGTGGGCAAACACTAGCAGGAGGGATACTGGTCTTCAGGGCAGATTGCAGGTCCCTGGACATCTCTCTGATGTGACAAAGTGGCAGCCCACAGACCCTGGGAGCTTCAACCCTGGCCACAGGCTGCAGCTTCACTCTCTCCAGAGGTTTGATACCCCTCAGCTGAAACATGGCCCCGTCTTATCCTCTGGGCTGAGACACGGCTGTGGCGGTGGCTTGGCAGGAATCCGCATAAATGATTGATCCAGGTGAGCAGCACACACCATCCTCATTAAAGAATCAGTGTAGCTGGAAATGAAAAAGATTCATGTCTGCTGCAGGAGGCTTTCAGGGATCAATATGTTCCAACATATGTTTTAATACTTCCTCGGTTCTCACACGTGTCTCATGGGATTTCTTTATTTATCTTTTTTTCCCAAGGTTATGAAGCCAACTGTTTTCGGATGTGCTCTGAGGCAGAGACCTGCTTTCCATAATAAATCTCTTTCCTAGAAGGGGAAAAGCACGAAGCTATGCTTCTTATCCAAACAGAGCATGATGAGATTACGCTGTGCACAGAGCCCTGGCTGCTCCCGCTGTGTGCTGCTGGAGTGCTCAGCACACCTTTGGTGAGATTATTCTTCCAGGAAGGGGCTAACCACAACTTTTGTTTGTCGTTGCTTCTGGAACATTTTCTCCTCCCTTTATCTCTCCTTTTCCCAGAGCATGCTGTGCTTTGATGTCTCTGTAATACAAATCATACTGACACTGAGAGGTGAGTGGGCTGCGCATATCCGTACTGGGAGTGGGAAAAGCTGTCCTCTGCAGCACTGGTGGATGAGGGAGAGGCAGCCCACGGAATGGGATTTGATAGGAAAGAAAGGGGAAAGGGCATGAGGGTGTGTTGGACCACGTGGGAGATGCAGAGCAGCCCTGGCTGTGCTGGTCCAGGAGCACAGACCAGTTCCAGCTTGGGGTCAGCAAGGTAACAGAAACCCTTTAACCAGGGCACTTTGTCCCACTCCTTTGTTCTGGGGAGATGTGATCGACTCTTTCTGCAGCAAATGGGGTGGTGCATAAACCACGTGTTGACATCTCCTGTGTTTCCTGGGGCTTCAGTCTGCCTGTGGAGTCCATCACTGCGAGGTGGGAGGGGAAGACGGGATGTTTTCACACCCTGGTCTCACCAGTTGCGTGTGCAGGTGTTGCTCTTTTCTGCAGGCGCTTCCCCCTCCCCATCACAGCAAAACCATAGGACAGGAAAGGAGCACTGGTGGGTTCAAACCTGGGATGAAACCCTGTTATATAAGAGATTGTATTCCAAAAATCTTACCCCAGGGACTAGATAATAGGATAGAAACAACAATTGCATGAAATCCAAAATCAACACAGGAAAGAAAGTCTTTGTCATTGCAGTACCCTACCCAAGAGAGCCTGGACTACCTCTGTGTTGCACTGAAAGTGATACCTATTTGTATTCACACCACTATTTAACTACCTTCAGTCAGCATTACAGGTCTGTCATTTTCTAAGTGTATAATGCATAGTAAATGCAAGCCTCTGACAGCACAGAGAGGTACAGAAGCCAAAGGGCAGCACACACTACTCTGGTCCCATTTTGCATGCCAGAAGGAGGGATTTGGAATCACCTTTGCTGTGCTTGCTATGGAACATCCCTGCACTGCCACCCTTGGTACCTGTGCTGTGGTGGACTTGAATTTGCATCTCCCACACACCCTACAACAGACTGCAGAATTATTGTTTGTAACCTAAAGTTGACACTGACATCTTCCCTGGGTAAACGTTTCTGTGTCCTCTGCCCCTCTGTCCCCTCTTTGGCCACTGTTTTCATTGTGCCCCAGAGCAGGTCACACCTCACTGCTAAATGATGGGTCTGGGAAGCACAGTGAGCTGCTCTGGGTCAAACAGCGAGCATCAGAAGCTCAGCCGCTGGGTTGACTGGTTTGATTTCGATCCAACAGCAGAAAGTGCTTGTGAGAAGTGAAACATCCAGCAGGTGCTGAAACCTTATTTCCAAAGTGTGAGATTCACAGCTTGAGACGCTGACAGGCTGTTGGGGCCAACTTGGCCGGAGCACTTCCCAGGCACAGTTCCTGCCTGTCAGCTGGGGAGGGTGTGTGCAGCCTCCCGGTCTGACCCTGGTCACTCTGTCACAGGAGCGCTAACAAATCATCACCAATTCCTCATTTTCATCCTGAAAAAGGGGTCTGTCCTGGGCTTTGCCCTTCTCTCATTTGCACAGCAAGTGATAACTGAATCTGACGTGATGACACAATTTCACAGCTCATGGGCTCTGGGAAGCGGGATTTCTTTTTGGCCATACTGCCTGAGAGACCATTCAAAAATAATTAAAAGATGGAACCTTTTATGTGGTTTATGATGCTTTGATCAAGGTTTTTAATTAACCTATCTTCCTCTAAGCTACTGCGAGTTCATTTCACCCTCGTCGACAATATCATAATAGGATTGATTATAACACAGCGGGGAACGCGAGCCATGCGGCTGCAGGGCCCCAGCTGCAGACCCCCTTTAACCCTCAGCCTCCTGATGAGGTCCCAGTGGGGACATAGGACTGCTCTGAGGGTGGTGAGGTGGCCGAGGAATAGGCAGCAGCAGAGGCAGGGCACGCTGCACCAGATCCTGGCCAGGCACAGCCGGAGAGCCGAGCAGTGCATCCATCACTGCTTCTGCCAGTGGCAAGGCCAAGGTGTTCATCAGCCAGTCAAGTGGGAAGCAGCAATGGGGGCATGGCCAGGACACGTCTCAGTGCCGCTGCCATCGGGAAGGGATGTGTCAGGCTGAAATTAGTCAAGCTGGTCTGTACAGTCAGACAGGCACGGGTCCTTCGGGAGGGCAATTTGCTCCATCAATCTGTGCTGAAACATCGAACTATTCACACAATGTTAAGCCAGTGGGAGGGAGGTATAAATGTCACCTGACATTACTGGTGCTGCCTCTGCACTGTGAGGGAAGCTGTTCTGAATCTGCTCAGGGCAGATCTGCAGGCACAGGGAAATGGAGAAGATGGAAGATGACCACAAGCTATGATGGCCCTGCCAGGAGAGACCTGTCAAAAGGACCAGAGGGGGTTTTGAGTTAAAGTTCTCCTGTCTTTCAGAGTCCTTCTGCCACTACAAAAGCCGCCATCCGAACAAACTTCTGTTCAAACTGCTAAATGTGGGGGTATCTCCATTAACCTCCCCATGCTGGGCTCTGCACCCCTCACACTGGTCACAGAGTGTGGACTGACTGTATATGATTGAGAGGGACTGTGATGCCTCGAGACCAGGAGATGTGGCTGACACAACTGACCCCCCCACAGTGATGGCTTTATCTGACCGTTTGGCACTGACTGGTAGAAGGGACAACACTACGTCTCTTGGTGCTTCCACTCAAGGTCACCATATCTACTGACCTTGATAACGAAGGAGAGCCTAAAACAACTTGCGGCAAATGAAGAGATTTACAGTGTGCTGCGCCAACAGCTTTCTGAGAGGCGTTGGAATGGGCTGTGCTAATAAACCCTACGGAGAGCCATCGCGTGGGGGAAACGCTGAATCATTGCTGCTTCCTCTGAGAGGCCATTGGGGATGGATAAATCCATTCTCAGTGATTTCTTAAAGAAGCGTTTCTCAGAAAATTGATTTTAAACCAAATTTAAAGTTCTATTCCATACCATTAGCTTAAGGGCAGGCTAATTAAGCCCAAGTTCTAGGAATAGAAAGATTTTCTCAGTCTGTCTCCAAAGCTGTCACAAAAATTTGCATTTTCATGAAGCTGTTGTTTTCTTAAAAGAAATAAATAAATGAAATTCTGCTGCACCCCAGTCCCACTGCCTCAAGATGTTCCCACAGAGAAGCAGGCTCATCTGCTTTTTTTTCCCCTGGTTGGATTTGCCAGAAAAATCCCAGAAGGGACTGGGATTCCCACCTCACTCTATTTTCATGACACCTGAGCCACATCTCAGTAACAGCAAACCCAAGGAAAGCAAAGCACTGGTGATGGGAAAGCAGCTCAGCTCTTTATTGAAGAAGGGAAAAAAAGAGAAAAGCAAAAGATCCAGGGCAAGAAAAAATTAAGTTGCTTATATCAGGAACTTTCCTTAAAGACTTGAATACCTGTGGAAAATATGAGAATGAAATAAGAAAAAGATTTATTGAGTCTCAAAGCCTCCAGTTAAAATTAAATGTGGTGAGAAAAGTGGCTTTCCACATTTAATTGTCTTTGCCACAGTAACTGTGTGTCAGACTCTTCTAAAAGCCTATTAATTCTGTAATTTAGTGCTAGCAAGAGCAGGGAGACAGACAGAACCACCACTGGTTTTTTTTCTTAATTCATTGACTAAATGTCATCAGGCATCAATGTTAGGGCGGCTTTCTCCTTCAAGCCTCCAAATACTAAAAATTAAAAAGTTTTTATAGTCTACTGAATAAAAAAGTGCTGACACATCAGTTAGCAGAATGGGTGCTATGACGTTGTATGCTGGTGTGTTGATTGTGACTAAAAATAACCTGTCGTGTCCAGAGAGCTGTAGAGTGAACATTTTTCCAAGCAGGACAGAGAATTAGCTTGTTTGACTATTGCAGTTAGATGCAATGTATGTCTTTAGCCATGATTTTAGAGTTTATTCTGAAACTGGCTAGAGCTGGTAATAGAGTTATTAACGCAGAGACAGGCTGGTAGGTGGATTTCTTGACATCTGAGGTTTCATAACAAGGTAACTGCCAAAAAAACTCCATTACCTTGGAGTCGGCAGCAAAACAGCGTTCGCATTTGAGTCTTTACAAATCAATAGGAAAGGTACTCAAAGAAATAGGTAAATCAAAGCCATCTGTCTGTGAAGAGCTCTCCTGCTCACCGGCTCGGCTGGCTCAACTGCAGGGATGTGTCCAGGCTCCAGCAGCTGTCCCACTGCACTGGGAACAGCCCCGGGAGCTGCAGAAGGGCCCATCAGCAGGCTGGGGTACTGGCTGGGAGCACCAGCATCCCCCCAGCGCTCAGGGACCCGCTGGTACCCACAGCTGTTTCTGAATCAGCAGTTATTACAAATAAATCACGGGGTGCTCCTGGGCTGCTTCTGTGCCTGAAGCGATATCAGCTACAGAACTGAGGAGTCACCTTGAACAAGGGCCAGCTCTGGAAGTGAGAGGTTCTGCTTGCTTAAAGGAGGAATGCCGAGGCTTTACCCCAACCTCACTCATCTATTCCAGCTCCCTGTGTGTTATTCCAAGCAAACCGGGATGCAATTTCCCTGCATCCCTCCTACAATCCATAGGTGGAAACCTATAGGAATATTTTTCATTATTTGCCAGATGTTTCCATTTCCCAGACCTGGTGCAAACCATGGCAGCTTTCATAACTGGCAAAATCTGAGATTTAGACATGTCAATTGCTTATTTGAATGTATTTTACATAGTGCCTCAGCCTGCTTCCCACAAAAACTTCTGCTTTTGTAACACAATTTTCAACGTAATTGAAGTGAAATTCCCCACTCACCTGTTGTCAGGGTGCTGCAGTCCCATGGGCAGCGCAGTGCCACCTCTTGCCAACCACCTTCTGGTCCCACACTCTGCCCTGGGATGTACCTGTGCAGACCCTCTGACTGGAGCAGGATATGAGATATAGGGCATCCCATTTCTGGGCACAGATGCTGCTCTCGCCACTGCAGTGATGGCACACACACACCATGGTTGGTACCATCACTTTGTCCTCCAGTGCCATGTACACAAACAGAATGCCCTAGGCTGCCTGGCAATTTATTCCCCACTGATTCTATCAGAAGAAAAAAAAACCAAACCCTTAGATTCAAGGTTTCAGAGTTCAAGACTGATTTTTGTGCATATACTTTGTTTCCCACTTCACAACCATCAGGTTTTCTCTCTCCTGGAGAACATAAACAACTGAATTTTAAACCAGACTCAGTGACCAATGTGACATTGTGAAGGACACACCAACACTTGTCATCTCTCCAGATGACTTGGTAAGTATTTATAGAAATATTTTCTCCCTGGCACAGCTCTAACTAAGCAATGTATCTAATTTCCTCTGGAGAAATGTGTTGGAGAAATCAGTAAGATAAGTCTGTCATGATAAATAGTAATAAATAACTACTGTGGTGTAGTAGCTTATTTAGCAAAGTTATTTGAATATTAATGGTTTTTACAGGTACACCCCAGGGCAAAAATCCATGACAGTAAAACCCCAAAACCAAATCCAGGATTCCATGGTCTGGATCACAAGGCAGGATGTGGATGAGGTTACTGGAGAAAACAATATATGGAATAGCCCAAACATTCCCTTAAATATCAGAGACTTCCTGGAGAGCTGCTCCTCGAGAGCACTGAAGACAAGACAATTGACTCCCGTGACTGCAGCCAGATTAAGGGGCAGGAGTGCCGTGTCAGGCACGGTGTGGGACACAGCCAGGTCATGCTGGGATGTGGGACACAGCCAGGTTGTGCTGGGACAAGCCCAGGAAGATCTGCTTCACTGGAGCGCAGCTGCCCTGGAGGCAGCAGGTCTCGGGGTGAGAGCAGAGGAGCTGCAGAGCCCTCATGGCTCTGTTCCGCTGCCTGCACACCATGATCACAGCTGCCATGGAAAGGCATTTAAGAAAAAACAATATAGGCTTGTCTTGATTCTCCTTTGATTTCTGGCTTTCGTTTTAGCCATTTGGTTTTAGTTTTAGTCAGTTGTTCTCACTGTGAAAACAGCTCACTTGGCAACTGGTCTGTTCAGCCTATGGAGTCGGGTGCAGGCTGCTCCGCTGCATCTGTCAAGCATCACTGGGATGGGTGCAGGGCGCTCGCCCAGACAATGCTGCTTCACCCTGGTCCTGCATAAAGACCCTCCTTGCAAAGCCCTGTCCACGCAGCGTCACAGCACACAAATGTTTCCCCGTGTTTCAAGGGCACACGTGGTTGCGTCTGAACCCCCGGCAGCTGAGAGTCAGACAGGTGGGCACAGGTGAGAGCCCCAGCAGGTCCATTCAACCAAACCACAGGGTCTGGGGCAACCTCACTCCTGCCCTTCCCTTGGAGCTCCTCAACTCCGGCTGTGGGAAGTGAGTGCAAGAGGCAGCGGTACATGGAAGACCGAGAGGAAACAAGAGGGATGGTGGAAACAAGAAGGATGGAGGGATGCGTGTGGGACCCGGGTCCCCTTGGCCCAACTGGCTGGTGGCTTTCACAGGGCACTTCTCCAGAGAGAAAGATGTTTATTCTAGAAGGGCAGAGGATGAAAGAGCAGCCAACACAAACACCCCAACAAACTGAATTCTGCAGAGGAACCTGCCAAAGACTGTAATTTCTGCTGCAGCCTGACCCACTTCAGGGTTTATTTTTAGTCTCTTTTGGTACAGAACCAAGGCTCTCAAAATCCCTCTATGTGCTCATGCATGTCCTGCAAGTATCCATATGAGTTTACTTCTGGGCTGATTTCAGTCATGGGGCTGGGATGGTGAAGATACAAAGTTCCTGTGAGCTTCATGTTGGTAAGTGGCCAGCTGTCTCAGAAACCCTTTATGACCATCCCCAGGGAACAGGCTCAGCTCTCTTTAAACATCAACGACAGGTCAGCTCAACTTGCAGACGGCTCTGTAGGAACCACGTGTCACTTGTTTTACAGCTTAGGAAAACACCTGTTAAACTGCTGCAACAAGGTATGATATGCTGGAAACATAACGAGGCAGAACCTAGGTTTTTGTGCTCAAAAGCACCTTGATTTCCACTTCCACCTAGGTGATGAATTACATGGCCAACAGGTTTACATCGCCCCAGCCCTCCTCATGTGAGGGTGAGGGAACACTCACTGCCTTCTCAAAAACCCTGTTGTTCAGTAAACAGAACTGTTCAAAATTTCACCATCACTTGAGAGGTCCAGTCTTTCAGTCATAGCTCACAACCCAAGCTCTGCTGTGGAGTGTGTGTGCCACCCTGGAACTCTGAGGTGGGTTATACCTCTCCATACATGAAGGTATAGAGATCTTTATACACACATATCCCATCCCTTGGTCTCTGTGTCTCAGAGGCTGGTGCCATCCCAGGCTGCCTGCACGGCAGGCAAGCTCAGAGCCACGACCCAACTGTGGTGACACTGAGACAGGAAGGATCATCCCTCGCAAGCAGTGACCCTGGTGGTGCTCCCCAGCCTCCCCAGTGTCAGGGCCACCATCCCCATGGCAAGATGAAGCTCCATGGAACGCACCCTGTCCTCTGTGCACAGCAGTGATGTCTTTGGTTGCTTTGATGTTAGCAGCAGGAGACATCACAGCAGTGCTGAGATGCTTATTATCCCCTTGGGTTCTTTTCTTTTATTCGTCATGGGTTTCAGCCTGTTGTATAATATACATTTTTCAAGTTAAGCATCAAAACAATGAATACAAATGAGTGAGGAAGTGTTCACTTGCTGAAGGAGGAGAATTACTAAGAGCAACACTGCGCAGTATTATAATGCATTTCCACTACTACACCATTTGTATTAATGTATTAGAGACATCTACAAAGACAAATTGCAGCTTAGTTCAAAGGGAAGAACACTCAAAAGCCTGTAAAACACTGCAGGCTGCTCTCAGAAATGCTCTCCCTGTAACAACATTTGGATTTCAGATGTCTCCTGGCATCAAGGACAATACTCTCCCACTCCCTCTTCCCATCTATTGCCAGTTTGTGATGGTGCGTGGGCAACCCACAGGCCCTGAGGAAGGGGATGGGCCCTGTCCCCAGCCTGGGACAGCTCCTGGCTCTGCCACCCTCACTGACCTGGATTCATGGACAGCCATAGGCAGAGCTGAGGGCATTGGCTTATCCAAGCGAAGACTTCATTGCTGCACACAAAGCAGTACTGAAAGGCTCAGGAACATCTCCCTGGAGCTTTTCTCCTTTTCAGCACTTAGAGGTTCCAAATTTCCCATTATGGATGGACAAACAGTCCCTGAGACCATGGGACACATGACTCCCCCCTGTTCCACAGCTCTGCCGTGGCTCAGGAACAAATCCATCATTTTGGAAACACCATTTCCCACCAGGACCAGGGACCCTGGAGACAAAGATCAGCAAACCCACACTGGAAACGCAGAGGTCACCCAGTGCAATGAGATATCCGGGTGAGATGAATCAGATGAGCCATTTTCAGGACATTAATATTGTTTACAAATCCAGTCAATTTTCATTTAATTTTGAATGATTTTGTTTACTTTTTCCTCCCCACACACCCTCCCTCTACAAACACAATCATCCTTTCTGATCTACTTCCATCTCTCCCTGGCATATGGTATTTTCATCTTGATAACAGGATTACACTTACCCCGCCAGGCTGTAGCAGGCACCCAGTTTCATTCAGACTTCCACTGCTTCTCTCACACACTCACTGCTATTAGCAAATGTCAGCCCTAGAGCAGGGAGGTATGAGAGAAGGAAAGAATAAAACAAGAAAGGGGAAAAAGGAAAAAAAAAAAGGAAAGGAAAGGAGAGGAAAGGAAGAGGAGTGTTCATAGAAGCTGTTGGGAGCCCAGAGTCGCCAGTGAGTCCCTGGGGCTGGAGTGTCTGGCTGCACCATGGTGTGAAGGGCAGAGCCCCATGGCCACAGGGAGAGGGGACCCTCTGCTGCAGTCGTGTTTGCATTCTGGTGTGCCCACCGGGGGTGAACTGGGGATGAGCAACATCCACAGTGGCTCAGGGAGAGTGGCTTAGGGACAGTGGGAGCTGGAGGCACTGGTCAGTGCTCTCCATCCTGGCATGGCACTGGCTGGGAGTGAGCAACCAAATAAACTGTTTATTTTTCCTGGGTAGCTCATGTTCATTAAAAGAGTAGAAAACCAGCTCTGTTATTCCTTAAGGTATTGTCTCTGACAGTGTTTGTGCCAGTTAAAAGGGCCAGGACAAATTCAGTGAATCTACAGGTTTTGCTTGCTGTGTGCCAGGTCTCGTCCTCAGCTGGGGTCACCCCTCACTGCAGGTGCCAGGTAGTGCCACCTGGAGACATATCTCGTTTACATGCCCATCCCTTCCCTGTACCTCTTGCAAGAAGAATTAATTAGTTCAGATGATAAAGCACCATGGGGAAGGAGAATCAAGGTTAATAACCTATATTAATAAAATATCAGCAAGGAAAAATGACTAGCTGTGTCCCAGCTAAGCCATCTCCATGATCATAATCTGTCCCTGTCTTTGGAAGGGGTTATATCTCAATAGATCAGGAGAGAAAAATAATGGAGATGAAATAAGGCAGCAAGATTTCAACTCTGCTCGCTGCTCTGCTGGCAACAACCTGATGCACAAAGGAGCAAACTGGGTGTCTGGAAGTACCCTGGGAGCTGTTCCAGAAATTTGCTCTGAGTGAGATTCCATCCTGGTGCAATATTGCACACAAATGAGGGACAAGGACAGTCCCCTCCATGCTGGTACTAGCCCTGGGTGCAGCGATGCACATACCAGGCTTCAGTTCCAAGTTCGGGTTTGCAGAGTGGGAAATGCTGAGCTGCCAGAAAGCTGTGGTTGTCATCCTGCCTCAAAACATGACCCAAATTCTCCTGCCAGCTTTCCTAAATACATCACTTTATCATTCCCAGTAAGTTTCCCATTAAGTGTTCCCATCAGCAGGGAAGCGGTGGAAGCACACCATTTATCTGAGGTTTCATCACTGCCCCAGCTAACCACCTGTCCCCAAGCCATGAAGAAGTCAGAAAAGCAACACAGGCACCTTCTGAGACAGGCAGGTGGGAAACGACATTTTACCTTCATTGCTGACTCTCATCCTTGCCCGGACAAGGAGCCCAAGGGCAGGAACACAAAAAGAGGAAAGGCAAAGCCCATGGACAGGTGTCCACAAACTGCAGTTTTCCATCAAATGATGTCATCAGAAGGGAAATTTAAATTCATCTCACCAAAATAAGAGGAAAGCCTCAACCCAGAACTTACTTTCTAGAGCCAGACCCCAGACCCCAACCTCCAGCAGGAGTGGTGTTTGGATGCACTGCCAGCCCGAGGGGACTGATTTGAACATTTCAGAAATGACAGTCCCTCCCCAGTGCAAGCAAAGCAGGAACTTGCACTGTTCCCCAGCTGGTATTGATTTATACTGCTTTGGAAACCTCTACCATATAGTCTTTTAATGCTGAGCTGTGAAATGAAAAGACGCTTTCACGCCATTAAAGGGAGGTTAATGTGAGATGAAGAAGAAAGTATTTGCATTTAATGAGTGAATTTGAAGAGCTCAGCTGGATTTCCTGCATGCTGCCCCTGGAAAACTGATTCCTGTATGGAGAAAAGTTTCTTCTTAAAAACAAGGGTGTTCCTCTCCAATCCAAAAGCACAGGACACTTATTGAAGTATCATACTGAAATACCTTTGTTCTGGCGCCGGAATGAAAAATAACATCACCAGAGAATGGGAGGGTGGGAAACCACACGGAGCCTGGCAGGGAGAGGACTCACATGTGGCTGTTTATGAGACCTGTATGTTTCTTTTCCCAGTTTTCCATTTTGTTCAATTCCAAGTGCTGCAGCATAGCACCAATATATTAACTTTATGCCTAAATGAATAACAGCACATTTTTATTTTCACTCTGCTCTTTCATGTGAGCACTCTCAGAGCCAAGCCGTGCCAGGGACAGATGAGCCTGACCAGCTGCCTGCACCCTGCAGCCAGGGCTGTGCATAAATGGCTCCTCAGGGAACAAACAGGGCTCCTGGTGCTCCTTACCTGGCCCTGGCAGCTTCCCCATTACCAAACACGTGTACTTCACCCTGTAACTATCAATAGCTCCTGACTAACATGCGATAGCTGGGAGTTAAATTCCCACGGTGATCTATACTCCCATTCGTATCTTTTGATATCTGAAAGTAGAGAATTTCAGCGAAAAAGGGCTTTCCACTAAGATGACCATAAATCTCAATGTGTTTACAACAGAAGACTGACCAGAAGAGTTTATTAAATCTCTAAAGGATTTGATGTATATCAAACTGTTACATAAAGTCAATACTTTGGAAAGAACTAGACAATAAATACCCTACAAGAGGCAATATTTCTATCACAGAGAAAGCAATCACATAAAGATTAGGAGACCAATTTCAATACTGAATGTCAGTCTGCTGTAAGAAGACATTTATTGTTTTTCTGAGTTATCACAGAGAAGCAAGATAAGCTATAACAATATTCTGAGCCCAGCTAATCATGCTATCAAAGTCAGAAATACTCTTTCACCCCTTAAAAATCACTTTTCCACTGCACGAATAAAAAGAACAACCTCTTGCAGGTGCAAGGGGAAAGAGGGAAGGAGATTTATCACGGCAGGCAGTACAAAATCTGGAAGTGCTGCCCCTCAAGGTCCCTCTGCGGGTGCACCTGCTCTGTGGGTGAACAGAGCAGGCACTGACGGGGGGAGCCCACCAAGGGACACCAGTTCTGCCCCAGTTGCTACAGTGAATTCAGGAACCAAAGCATCACCTGGGGACAAAGCTGGCCTCGGCAAAGGGTTTGGTAGCTATTTTTAGTGACTGATAGATGAAGGCTTGTGACAAGATATCAATATTCTGCATGGGAAAATGCTTTTTGTTTTACTTCTTCCCCTATAAAAAGATTTTTTTTTCTTTAATACATCAAATTTAAAAAAAGAAAATCTCAACCAGTTCAATTTTAGCAGAAGCCAAAGAATAGAAGTCACTGGGGAAGAGTGCTCTAAGTATTGACACACTGACATTACAAGGGAAACTGCCTGTTTCACTCTCATTCCCTATTTTCCCAGTGCAAGGTGCTGCCTCCCTCATCAGCATCCTCTGTCCATGGGTGCTGGCCCTGACCCACAGCCAAACCCAGGCTCTGCCCACACCCCCAAACCAGATCCCACAGCTGCACTGCCAGGTTCAGGGTGACACTGAGCCAAGTGCTGCAGCTTTGAGCTCCAGCCCTTCTCCGTGAGAGCATGTCCCACCAGCAGCAGTGCAGGGCATAATGTCCTGCCTCCCAACACTCTGCAAAGGAAATCAGACCAAGGACTGGGAGCTACTGGGACACTACAGGAACGTAGGCTATCCAACCACCATGAACACCAAAAAATGTGGACTCTGGCATGGAAACTGCCAGTGGTGCTGATCATGCTAGTGGGATGAGTTTGAGAGTTTGGATTTGTTTGGCTGCAGTAAAAATTGCAATTTTTAACACAACACGGGTGCTTAAAACTTTGTGTTGCTTTTGCATGGCACACATTCCTCCCTGACACTCCAACACTCAGCAGAGAGCACAGCAAGCAGTGCGTGCTCTGTGCGCAGGCACGAAGATAAGCTCTTCGCGGCAGAGATTAGCTGACAGCCAAAGTGAACACAGCTATTAATAATGACCCCAGTCCAGAAGGGAATCATCAATTATCCTTATCATCTTCAACTTGTATTTCTAGAAAGATGAATCCAGCAGATCGGTGTGTACAGAGAAGAAAGGAAATGACACGGAGCTGTTGCTCATTGTTATCAAGAGCTGAAACACAATGAGATGAAGGTAATTATCAGCAATTTTAACATGACTGTACCAGATGCATCGATGCTGGAACACAGCAAACCAGTGGGTAGGAGGTACAAGAGATACCAAACATGATTTTCAGTCCAAAACAAACTCTTTATCTGTTAGAGGATCCATACAGGGGTGCTCGGAGGCCAACATTTTGGGGAAGTGATGTTCATG
Source organism: Sclerurus mexicanus (assembly GCA_013396755.1). Classification (NCBI taxonomy): domain Eukaryota; kingdom Metazoa; phylum Chordata; class Aves; order Passeriformes; family Furnariidae; genus Sclerurus; species Sclerurus mexicanus. The sequence continues at coordinate 998,161 of VWZF01001080.1, forward strand.
GCTGCTAGAAACTTCTCAATATGGACAAAAGATGACCAGACCATTCAATTTTAGAATAAAAAGCAGTTTTGTGCTTAAGGGCCAGAATGGAGGGGTCAAGGTGTTTAGGCATAATTCTGTGGGGAAAAGGAAAGGACCTACAAATAACTAACACTAGAGCAGGGGGGTTCTAGAAAGCAGAAAAGGGTGTTACACAGCAAAAATCTAACAGACCTCAGCTTAAACCCCTACTTGTGCTGATTGATCTAATGGGGAACATCAAGTGAGAGTCAGCACATGAAATACATCCCAAAATATTTTGTAAATCCTTTTTTGACATTGAGATGGAACTTAAGACAGGATGGCACTGGAACATGATGTACAGCACCATTGTCTGCTTGATGGATCACTAGGTTGTGTGACACTCTGTGACAAATTATCTTCATGTTCAGGCTGCAGATTAACTTTCTGGGTCATTTAATAAATTATAGGAAAAGAAGTTATTTGAGGGGCAAACTAGAATAGAGTTCCAGTGACAGGATACCTCTTGCTGACACTTTTTTGGGGGATTAATGAGGGTAAATAGCCCCTTCTCTGCCTCTTTCTGCAAGGTGATTGTAATTCCATGAAGAGAACACTTACATGTTGCCTGGTTTATTGCGGGGAAATTGTGTTTGATGCAGAAGAATCAAATGCCCTGAGGAGGGATGTGACCATGGCATGAACTCACTCGGAGAACTCAGAAGCACTGATTAATTCCACCATCATGATGTGAAAATATGTCATTTTACCAGCACTGTATTTAGATCTGAGCTACACATTAGCAGTAAAGCCCTGCAGCTCTGGGCAGGTGCAGCTTCCCAGGTCATTGGGTTGTGGATGGAAGGATGGCCACCTGGCCGGGTCACTGGGGTTTGGAGGGAGGGACGGCCACCTGGCCAAACACCCAGCGGAGAACTCTGCCACTTGCATCCTCTGCCTCCCTGATAGAGCTGCCCACCACAGATTTTGCACTTATTTGGGAGCTCAGACTCACAAGAGGGTGTCTAAATGAGACTTGAGATGTTTGGATAAGGGACCTGCATTCCTCCAACAACCCTGGCAGAAAGGCAGAACCCTCTCACTGATGCTGGGCCCATAACTGCATTCCCAGTTTGTGTGCAGCCTCGGTTTCCCCAGAGGCAGCAGAGGCACCCGGAGGACAGAAACCCCTGCGTGGCCTTTGCACATGCAGTACCCTGATGGAGGGTTGTATGAACTGCAGACAGAGCATCCAAGTGCCCAAGGGAGCCCGGCTCAGGCAGGATTTGTCTTCTGTCTCCTCTGGACACTCCTGCCTTTTCCTGCCCGTGCCTGCGCTTGCAGCTGCTGTTTATTCTTAGAACAAGAAAAATTAAGAACAAAAAAAATTAAGCCTTCAAGGGAGAAAAAGATGAAATTCCCTCTGCTTTTGAGCAAGACAGTTGATCCTGTGCAGCCACCACAGGGAAGGGAAAAAAAGACTTAAAATTACCTCTAAGCCTACAAGAGTGGCACATTCATAAAAACAACTGGCAGGAACAAGCTGGAATTCATTATTATTCTCTTCATAGACTGGCTGTAGGAGCATTATTATTATCAAATTCCTCTGAAAACCAAGTAATGCCTTCCTCTTCTCTCCCTTTGTTTTGCATACAGTATCCTAGATTAATTTATAACATTAATCAGAAAACAATTCATCCCTCAGTGCTTGATATAAAGCACCGTGGGCTATTTCATACAGCACAGGAAATACACCACTGCTGGCAAATGTCCCTGAACCCCACCTTCTCTGGGGGATCTCTGAAGGACTTCTGAGCATCTTTGGCCCTTGACAGCAGAGACACAGTGACACAGTGCAGGGGAGGGCCACCCCAGCCGAGGGGAGCAGAGTTATATGGGTGAGCAGCTGCCTCCAAGAAACCTCAGACACTTCACACTAATTTCAAGGGAGACGTGCCAGGGCAAGAGGGGATTCTGCACCCACGCACTGGGCAGGGAGCTGCACAGCACCAGCCTTGGCACAAGAACAGAGAGCATTGTGATTGCTCCCTGACTGGCTGCAATTTCCTTAACTAATGAGAATACAGTTTTAAAAAAAATAAATTTACTTTAAGGCTGAAACCTGGCACTGGCCATTGCCTTTGACTCTCTTAAGTGTGCCCAATGCGAGTCCATAAAGGGTCTGATTGGTGTGCTTGTTCTTTTAAAGGAGTGTTTCATCCAAAGGAGGGCAGACCTCCAGAGCCCATTTGGGCTGCAGAGGAACACCTACAACCTGGACTTTAAAAGGCCTGGAAATTCACTTGAGAAGAGCAGTAAGTTAATTCTGCAGAGCTTATTTCTTCACTAAGCCCTGCACTTTTCTCCTGCCCCATTAAGAATAGTGAGCAGCTTCCCCAGAAGTCAGTCCTGCAGTCTAATCAAACTTGTTCTTTCTAATTGAAGTTAATCACAGGAAACTGGTCAGAGAAGGATACTCTCAGTGACTGATGCCTGTTGGAGGGGTCCATTGACGTGGAGCCAGTCCTGGGACTGTCACTTGGTGTGAGCACTGAAGGGCTCTGGGTGCAGATGCTGCAGCCCCACAGAGCAGCTGCCAACGGGGTGGGAGCAAAGGGGCCTTGGGAGCAGCACTCCAGCCCTGGGCACTCACTGCAGTTCTGCAGCACAATGCAACTTCTCAGTTGGATGGCACTGTAATTCCTCCCAGGAGATCAGCACCAGGACCAATGACCTGTGCTCTGCTGCACACCTCTGCCCCACCCCTCACATCTGGGCTGTGCATGGAGAACAAATGGTTTTATTTCACCTGCTTCTCTAAGAACTCCTCTGTTCTATTTCTGATGGAACAATAATCTGCGCTCTTATGGGGCTGGAGAAGTTTGGTTTCTGAAGGAATTTGACAACAGCTTTACTAGTTTATGGCAGAAAAGAAAAGGCACTTAAGGGGATTTTGTTTGTCATTTGAAAATTAGCCTAGAGGAAAAAGAATCTTCAATTGAAATTTAATTAAAAACTGATGAACCAAAAGCCTTGTAGTGGCTCTGCGAAGTCCCATTCTTAGAGCACAAGAACACAGCCCTGATAATAAGCAAGAAGCAAATAAACACAAGAGATTTAAAGCTAAAACCTAGACAGAAGTGGGCCAAACCATAATCCAGTGGCACCAGACTGTTACCAGAGCAGAAACTGTCCCACTGCGCTTAAACAGGGGTTTTAGGGGAACTGCTGAGTTGCTTATATACTACTGTCAACAGCCCATTAAACTTACTGTCATTATTTCATCCATCTCTTTCGGTCAAGACCTCATGCCCCTGAAGGGAGGGGACGTGTCCCTGAGGCACACACACATCCCCCTGCACAGTCACACACGGCGCTGAGCTGGGGTAATTGCACATAGCCAGGGTCAGCCTTGTCCCCTTAAACATTAGAGCGTGTTCATAAACAGCTAATAAACCCACAAGTGAGTGATGACTTGGCACGGGAGAAGGTCAAGTGGTGCTCAGCCACTCCGGTCCGCCCCAGAAAGGGAAAGCAGAAAGTCCCCAGGGTGGACTGGGGGATGGCACTGGTGTCACTGGAGCTGCTGTGGGAAGGGCTGAGCAGGGCACCACGCACACGGCCTCTGCAGTCACACAGAGAAGCAGGTGGACGTGACCCGCAGCAGGAAATATCTGAGGCCAGAGTGTATGGCTTCACTTTCCCGGCTGGACCAATTTAATTAACTATGGGAACATTAATTATTGGCTGTTGCCATTTTTATTTCAGAAAAACCAACCAGCATTTCACCATGTCAATATAATGCAAAATAGCCACTAACCCCCAGCCTGAGCTCAGGCCCTGGACGTTTTAGATTGATGATAATTTCTTTGCAGCTCTTACTGGCAAAGAACAATTTTTAAAATGGCCTCAAATACCAGACCAGCCAGAGGAATGAAATTTCCTCAGATACTTAAGACCTCTTGTTTCTCACCCTCTGCAGCATGCGATACACATTGTTGTATATTTTCTGCCACAAGTGATTTACGACTAAAGCACATTGTTCAAATAAGCTTAATACAAAAAGAACTGAAGCATTCTGTGACATGGTCTTGAGGTGACTCGCAGCAGTTGCCTCCCCCACCTCTGGACTTCCTTTTCTGTTCTGAAAGGCCAAGGGGGTGCAGGAGGCCCCCGTGCTCCCAGCCCTGGAGATGGCAGTCACCTGTGCCACCATCACTGGGAAGCAGCTACTTGGGACAGGGAAGAACTTCAGCCTCCTCTCCCTTGGGCACTGCCGTGAACTCATGTCTCTGTTGCAAATGCAAGCCAAGAACTACCTTGATTCTGCAGAGGATTTGGGCACAACAATGTATTAAAATGAAAATAATTATGAGAATAGTTCCATGCCTCTTTGTGGCTCTGGTAGTATGGTTTAAAACTCTTGGCCTGACTCGAACAACTTCTAACTTGCACTAAAAAATGCTTCAGAGAGAAAGGAAAAGTCAAAACAGAAAGAAAATGGAGGCTGAAGCACTTCTGTGGTGTTGAAAGCAGTGTGAGAGTGGAGACTCCTGCAGAATGTTTGGACCTGGAAATGAACTGTCCCTGGTCTCTGTTACTTTGCCTGCTGACCGTCAGTGTGGATCACACAGAGAAAATGCAACTGGAGTGTCACAGACTGTGACAGTGATCACCTGCAGCCCCCAGGCTCCACCTGCACTGTCCCGTTCCAAGCCTGCAGAGACCTGTGTGGGGTTTGGAGAGAATGTGGCCAGCTCTCGCCACCTCCAGCACACCTCTCCCACTAATGGGCATGGCATAGCCATTTCCCTGAACTCCTGCATTTTTCTTTCTGTGATTATCTCCTCTAAAAAGGCACAAATTGAAAATGAGATGCGGAGCCAGCGGGCTCTTTTGAGCTATGGTTATTAGCTGTGTGGAGGATGAAAGTGGTACGACTCCCCAGATAAATATATAGTTCATTAAAAGTGGTCAGGATCACTCTATTCTGCTGATCAAAAGCCTAAATCACACAGTTAGCAACATTAAGGAGCTATATTATGATTTGAGTTATATCTGGATAAACCCACTTGAGAACTGAGGGAAGCCCAGCGGCGCTGGCAGGGCCGTGCCGGGAGCCCGGCAGTCGCACCACGGCTCCAGCTCTGATCCCAGCACGTGCAGCCCAAGGCAGGATCTCATCCTGTTTCCAACAACTTAAACCATTCGGGCTGTTTGGGAGCTGCAGCCTGTGGACACCAGTCAGTACTCTCTTCCCCAAACCACAGCTGTAAGGTTCCTCTCACTGGGGTTTCAAATGGGCAATAAACCCAAACAGCATTGCCTGCCTCCAGAGGTATTTTTAAAACTACACCTGAGCTCTGTTTCCAGCAGTGTCCTAGCGGAATGCTGTGAGTTTGGGGAATGAGCACATGTTTGTGTCACAAGCCTCCAATGCTTAAAGTGTGTTTATGCTAAGAAACACATTGATTGGAGGCTGCAGAGAGATGCTGTGGTGACAGGTCCCATCACCTGGCACAGAACTGCTGCCTGCTCGCCCTGGACAGGAGCCACTGTGTCCAGAACATGCCCTGAGAACGAGCCCAGAGCACCAGCACCTGGCAGAGGGGTTGGTCTGTCCCACCCAGGATGCCTGTGAGCCTCGTAGGCTCTCTGTCCTGCTCCCGCCTCGGTGGAAGGAATGGGAACCATCACCTGGAAACACCAACCATAGGCTCTGCCGCTGTGCACAGCAGAGCCACGTTGGCTCTGTGGTCACAGGATAACGAGTGCTTGGTACCACAGTTCTGGGGTTACTTTAACCAGCAGCGTTTAAATCATGCCTGATAAAATACTAATTCTGGAGAACAACTGCATGCTGATTTACTTGGAGCTACCAACACTGAACGAAGACGATTGTCCCGTCCCTTTTGCACAACCACTTCTTCACAGCACACAGCTTAATAAAAACTCAGAAACCCAGGAACCCCCTGTGTGACCAGGCTCTGGCTCTTTTGGGCAGAGACCTCTGCAAACTCCAGCCCAACCTCCTAAGTCTTGGCTCAAAACCTGCCACTCTCCCATTTCCGATCATTTCAAATCTGGCTCAATAAAAGCCATCTGAGACCAAGGACATGAATACTGATGACAACTTTTGCATCCAAATGATGTCTCAATCAGTCGATTTTAAAGAGAGCACAAGTCTCTTGTTCAGTTTCAGGCTTTGCCAAGGACACTGCAAAGTGCAGGCGATTTGCTCCTCAGAAGCTGGTGAAGGACTGCTGGGTCCCACAGCACCTGCCCCACACCTCTGCCACCCGGTGTGGCAGAGAAGGACTCGCCATGGTGCTCATCCTCCCTAAACAGGGCTTGCTCCTCTTCCCTGGCTGCCCTCACAGCACAAGCCCAACCCTTTGACAAGTGGATGTTCCTGCTTACCCCACCGTTTCTCCCGTGGGAGTGGGACAACCCACAGCTGCAGGAGCTCCTGCATTTTGGTCCGTTGCAATTAAACAACAGCTTTGCTAATCCATGGCTGGAGAGAACCAGTGGGAGACTGCTGCTCCCCGCTTCCCTCTCTGGGAGTTTTTGCCCAGGCACTGATAAATTAAACTCGGCACCTCCTTTGACTAAGATGGATGGCAAGTTTAAATGATATCCACTGAACAAATGGCTGATTTGTGTATTCTTCCATTCAGGATTAGGCTAATAAGATGTTCATTTATGGATCTATTACCCAGTCATTTAACTGCTTAAAAGAAGAGGACTGAGCGAATTCCACCATCCAGGAATTGATTTCCATCTTTTTAGGCCACACTTTAGTGGAAGGTTTGCAAAGGTAATTTAGTGGGACGTATCAAAACATTCATTAAGCTGACACAGTACTTTAAAGTACATGAGAAAAACTGGGGGTGCTTGAAGCCTCCAGGTTTAAGGCAGCCCTGCTCCTCCTCACCTGCCTTCTACTGTGGTTCCTGGAAGGATGCACAGTCAGGGTATTTTAGACTGAGAAGTGAAGAGGAAAACTGAAACCTGCCATGGTTGAGCGTGCCATGGGGGCTCTCGCTGCCCCTGGGGACCTTTGGGGAACGCCGAGCTACAGCAGCCCGGTGCAGGGCTGTCCCCAAGCAGAGCAAGTAGTGTGAAGCCAATCCCGACTGCTGCGTGTAACTGCAGTGTCACCTCGGGGGCAGATGAGCAGCCATGGAGAGCACACAGTCAGTCACATTGGATTTTTCCAGCGGCATCAGCATCAGCCTCTTTTATGCCTCTCATCAACAGGAGGGAGATGGTTTGTACAGCCCCCTCAGAGGCACTCGGTCAGCACTCAGCTCAGCGCTTGTGCTGGGGGCAGGACTGCCAACCTGGGGCTGTGGCATCCTGCAGCTTATCCCCTCGGGTCCTTGACTCAGAGACTTCTGGAGACAACAGGAAACTACATAGAAGATTTCCTTTTAGAATCAAGACTTGCAGTCACTACATCCACACCCAGTCTATGGAGGCTTTGGGTCTGGATAAACAAACCAGCACTCTGGCATCTGCGAGGCCAGCCGCTGGGCTGGCATTAATTCAGGCATGGGGGAAAGCTTTCTGCTTGAATTAAAATAAAAAGCATCAGCTGTCTGGTTCTGCTAAATTAAACTAGGAAATAACTAAAGACACTGGTATTTAGGCTGCTGTCATCAGGATCCAGCAAGAACAGGCATTGGTGCACGAGGCAGCTCTCTGCTGCCCTTTGCTTCTCAGCCCCTTGACGATGTTCCTAACTCACTGTCAAGGTGCTTGTCCACCTGCCAGGACTGAGGCTAATGGCTTTACCCAGTGCTGCTGCAAGGTGACAGAAACCTCCTGGATGAACTCTTCAGGGCACCAAAGACTGAGCGGTAACACACTCTGCACCGGTCACTTGGGGAACAGCTCATTACCCAGGATTTTGATAACGCCGCTGAGCATTGGAGGCAGGAAAACAATTATCTTCCAGCCCGGATTTACCAGCGCTCTTGTCCACTTGCCTCACTGAAGCACAGGCTCTAATGGAGCACTTTACTGTGTGAGATCACTGGTGTCTTCTGGAGACAGAACAGGAGGGCACACAAAGAGTTCTTAATTTATACTTCATCTACTGGATCTTAGTTAATTTAACAGGTCCCTACATTCATCTACTGGGTCTTAGTTAATTTAACAGGCCCCTACATTCATACAACAAATTATCCCTCCAGAAAGCTGTGCTGGTGCCAGGATGTAACTGTTTCGTTTAATACACCCATCACACCATGAAAACCCATTTATGTATGTGCTGTTTTGTGCCCCACATTAACAGAAATTCTCATGCACATCAGTGCTCTTTTCCCTCTCCACGGCGTGCCCTTTCAAGCAGACAGTTAAGAAGAAAATACAAATGTACCCTCCAGAAGTCCACTTTCATCTAGTGACATGCTTCCTTTCCTGCCTTCTAAGGATAGCAGGGGTGATGGGATTGAGCATGGGGTCAGACAGAGAGAGCAGAAGACAGGGCTCTGGCTCCCTGCATGGACAAGAGCTGCTGGCAGCTGCTGGAGCAAGGACTCACAATAGCCTGTGATTCCCACTCAGCTTCCCTCAGCAGGGCCCGGGCAGACTCACGGGCTCCACGGGGCACAGGTGAGCCTCTCTCACTCTCGGGGCAGCCGCCTGCAGAGCCCAGCATTGCCAGGGCACAGCCACCCCTTGCCCGGGGCACAGCTCATGAGAGAGGAGCCTGAGTATCTGCACAACAGCAGGTACAGTCTGTCTGTCCACCCACCAGCCCTTTCTCCCACCAGCCCTCTGTACCCTGCAGTGCCTTTCAAGGACATCCCACCGTGCTTCCCCAGGGAAGCAGCCCCTCCCCAAAACAGTCCTGGGAAAAACCCCTCCCAGGCTGGTTTCCATCTGTCGATTCCACTCGCTTTCAGAAACCAGTGCAGAGCACTGGGCTGTGACTGAGTGAACAGCTCAGTCCTACATTCATCTCTCTCTTTTGCATAATGCATTTAGGACTGGATCTATTTTTTATTGTAGAATAATATGTCTGGTTTATATATTGGCATCTTTGTGATATACTGACATTCTGTGCACATTCACTGCTCATCCCAGGGAAAGCTGGTAACTGAATACCATCATGACCCTGTTTCACGGTGCCAATTATGATCTTTCCCAGGTACTACTTGCTTCATTATCTGAGCGAAGAGTTTTATCTTACCCACCAGGCAAACCTTCCAAATTCACAGCTGGGTAGATATAACCTTGGATATTTAGCTCAGCCTAAATGGCAGCTAATATTCCTCTTAACTGCTGCTCTTAAACAGTTTCATCCTATCGTTGTTAATCACATTAAAAGGTATTGGATATATAATTTCCTTTAATTATGTGAAAATATTGGTTGCTTCCTTTCTTTGAAGCGTTATGCACAGAGCAGCTGTGATTAATGCCAGGAGTTTCAGAAGGCAGTCAGAGAAAGCTCCTAATTGTTGATTTATGCCCTAATTGGAAGACACCTGGGTTTTTTTCCCATCCTTTTGATTTTTACTTTCTGTTTGAGTCCAAAATTATTCTGTATGTGTCATTACATGAATCGATACATGTTTTGTCCTTCACAAATCTGCCTAATTGCTTTTCTCATTTAGTAAGTCATTTGCTAACGAACACTAACGTGGATGGGAGTATTTACATGGGGCCCCTGAGCAGATGTAGAAGGGGACAGACACCAAGCCCACTATTACAGAGGTAAGATCCTGAGCTGTGAGCACAACTGTTGTATGCCAGCCTTGACAAAGGCCAGTTTCACTCCCGTCAGCAGGGTTTTAACTGCACCCACAGAGCTGCTGCCAGCCCCTGCCCACCCGGAGCACACGCACATGAGCACGGAGAGCTCCCCGTGGCAGCCCTGAGCTCCGAGCTGTGCACACACCTGTGCCAGCAGGAGAACAGGCAGGACTTGGACCAGCACTGCCCAAGTGCAAGGGGATAGTTCACACTCCACTTGTCCCTAACCCTCTCCTCAGACAGGATGGGGCCAAGCTCCCCTCTTGAGGCATTTGGATAGCCAGCAAGGAAAGGGAACAACAAGTGGTTCAAAAAGAAATAATTTTAAGTACTGCGCTGAGAATTTCTACACCCCCACATACGCATAACCCACATGGGCTTGCCTTTTCTGACTGTGACTCCTGAGTCCTTTTTTCTTTTTCTTTTTTTTTTTGAACCCACGAATGACACTGAGCCTTCTGTGATACTGTAATAGGAAGTGCCTGAAATGACAAATTAGGAGAAAGACTGTTTGTGACAGTGATAAAGGGAAAGTTTAAGGCTTGTATTTAGATAAATTGGCTGGAAAATTTGATCCACGCAGTCTTTCAAATACGATTATACAAACATAATTTGCATAAATATTATAATTAAAATTCTGCCTATGGCATAATAAAAAAGGGAAAATAGCATTAAATGATCAAGGCATTTGAATGTTTGAAATATCACTGTGTGATGTTTCATGCTATCCATTAAATAAGTAATTTATTGCAAAATCTATCAAAGCAAAAGGAAATTAAGTCAGATAAGGCTGGCTTTTTATTTTGCTTGGGGTTTTTTTCTGAGGATATCGTTCCTTTCAGAGCACATTTGATTTTTCCAAGGTACTAAGAGTAACTATAACTCTGGATCTGCTGTCCAGCTGAGACTCTCCGGTTGCTGTAAATGCAGCATGCACTGATGAGCAGGTCATGGTAACAGGGCCAGGACTTGCCATTCTTGGGTGGAAACCCCATCCTGTATCCTGCTCTGTGCCACCTCCTGGCACAGCCTCGGGTGTCACCTGTGGGCAGCTTGGGCACGGCTGCTGAAGTGATGTCCTGTCCCCAAGGGCTGTGCAGACCTGGGGAACCCGTGCCAGGTGCCAGCACCCCTCCCCTCCAAGTGTATCTCCACACTGGAGCACTGTTATTGCCAAGTGCCTTTTCCAGGCAGACTCTCCTGCCCTGCCATACACTGACACGTTTCCTACAAACAACAGATTGCTGTGCTGCTGAGCCTTGCTGGCTTTGGAACACACAGTCACGGGCTGCTGCGACTCCTCAGGCGCTGTTTTCTTCTGCCTGCGCTGACTCCCACAGCCCCTGGCAACCTGCCACCTTCTTCTCTGTGCCCTCGTCACCTCCCTGGGCACAGGCCTTGGCAATGTGCCACCACAGCACCACCTTCACTCTGCCGTACCTCGCAGGGGGTTCTCCTTAGGAGAGGATGTGGGGCCAGCAGCTACTGATCACACATGGTAAGCATTAAACATGGTTCTAAGCGCCCAGCCAAGCTGGTGGACATCAGTGGTTGATGGACACCATCACTGGTGGGACAAGTGGCCCCTCATCTGCTCCTAGAACATGACAGACACTGGTGCCCTCTCTCTGTGGTGCAGGCGAGGTGAGCAGGGTCCAGATCCCTCCACCGAGCTCAGCACGTTGTGCCCACACCCATCTCGTGGCTCCTGCCAGGGAGAAGGGGAACCTGCGCTCATGGCATGAACCCCACACTCAGAGAGCAGATCAGGCTATTCATTCTGTCTGTTGCCTCAGCCTAGCAGAGACCAAAGGATGAAAGGGTAAATAGGAAATGAGCTTCAAAATGCGCAGGGAAACAGACTTCCTTATCAGCCACTGCTTTGTCCCTGCCATTGCAAAGATCTCTTTAAATAAACCAGAAAGAAAAATAAGACAATAAAGGAAAGAAAACTTAAGAACAGTTTACTGAAGCGTTTAGACTGCTGCAAGGTACGTCGACCCGTTGATATAAATCCTCTGCTTTCTCCACCTCCAGGCCTGCAAACAAGGCACTCTCATTCCTAATGTCGCTTCCACAGCTGAAAATTTGTGACATCAATAAAATCCTGGTTTGTCAGTACAAATGGAATTTTAAATTGAATTCTTATCAAATTAGCCTTTCATCAAGGTCATGCAATATTGTGTGAATAACCTTTTCCGAGGCTGTGTACATGGCCGCTGCCAGAGGTGAGAACGACACAAATTCTAATGAGATTACTCAGCTGGAGCACTCAATAACAGGCGATGGAGGAGACGGGGTGACATTAGGTTTAGCGATAATTTAAGTAAATGGCTACACCAATGCTCGAAGCACAATGCTTCACCTCCCACCTCAACTGGGAGCCAACGTGTGCAGCACCTCTCTCGTGGGTCTAAACGTCCCCAGAGCAGTCACGGCTCCAGCACACCACAGCCAAACAGCATTTCCCAGAGGAACCAGGATGAATTGTAAATGCATCCCCTCTGCTGGCTCCCTGGTGCAATAAAAATTTCCTTTCTTTTCAGGTGAATGGTGTTTTGCAACAGCAGCTGGAGGGATTTTTCTATCACCTTGCACCTGACCGCCGAATCTGTGGGAAAAACCTATTTTTCAGCATGAGGAAGCTCAGTGCTCGAGGAGCTGGGCAGGAGCACAGGGGGTCTCAGATGTGTGCACACTGTGAAGCAAGGGTGCAGCCTCGCTCCCTCACTGGCTCCAAGCAGAGCCCGTATCCATGTCAGACACTGCCCTTGGCATCACCCAGCCAGGGGTGTCAAGCAGGGTGCCAGGAGGGGGTAACGCTGCCCCAGCCCCCCAGTCCCCCCTGTGCCAGCCCCAGGAGCTGCAGGACCCATCTGAGGAATCTCTTCCTGCCATGATGGAATAATCCTAATAAACAAGTATGAGCTGCTGCTATCCTTTTGGGTAATGTCTTCTTGCAATCAAATATGTAGATCAAATTACACAATCGAGAAATAAACGATCCAGCTGCTAAAGCCTCCTTCCCAAATAACAAAATAGCTGCATATTTGACAACTCCAAAAAATATTTCAGCAAACATAATAGAGAAGATAATGGTAATTAGGCTGGTATTTTATGCCGTAACGCTCTTGAATGCCTACAAAAATACAATATTTTCAGCCAAAGATAATTGAAAAGATTATTTGGCTTATCTAAAATAAGTTTTTCCAAGCCTCAGCACATCTGTTACAAGAATTCCAGCAGACATGATGCAACGCTGTTGGCTCAATGGACTGTTCATCACTTTGAGAAAGAGGTGGATAAAGACATGGAGGGTTTTGTTCATGATGGCTCCCTTTGGCAGGAAATGGACATAATCACTTTTCATCAGACCCGCGGAAAAGTGGAAGTGACTGAACAAGTCCAGGAAAACAGCAGCCAGCAAAGCTGGAGTCCCAAATGCTTGAGTGGTCGGAGAGCCCAGGGCAGCCTCCTGCGTGGGGCGGGCAGGGGGGCACCGCAGCAGACTGGGCAACCTGCTCGTGCAGGTACAAGAGGATGTAAACCCAGTGCTCTGACATTTCCCTGAAAACCTGCACAATTTGCTCTTTGTTGCTAAGTTACGTGTTTATCCGGCTCCGCGCAGATCCCTCCAGCACCGCACACAGGGCGGCGGCTTTCGCAGATGCGGCTTTGGCATTCGCTTTCAATGACGACTCCAGCCGAACATTTGTTTTTAGCACATGTTCTCGCCGTTCGGATCTGCAGGCTGAGCCTCTGCAGCACAGACAGGTGTCATTGAAAGCCACTTTCTGTCTGGAGGGGTTTTGGCAGAAGGGGAAATCCAGGCGCGGCTGCAACATCGCTACTCGTGCAGAGGGAGACTGTGGCACCCAAGGGCTATGGATGCAGCCAAGGGAAACGCAGCGGTTCTGAGAATATTTTGATATTTTAAAATTGAGCTTTCCAAATTTGAAGGTCCACAGATTCCTTGCCTTTATTCTTCCCTGCTTGTCCCCCTCCACAAATGCTCCAGCTACAAGCAGACTGAGCAACACCTTTTGCTTTCAACCGGGTCTGTACAGTGCTATGGTGTTTGCACTGGTGGTCCCTCCAGCTGACAAAGGAGGAGGGAAATGTCTTCATGTCTTGTTTTGGGGCCTCTCGGTGCTCTCTCTCATGTGGATGTGTCCTACCACCCCAGCTACCTCGGCTGCACTCACCTCAGGTGCTTCTGTGGCCACAAGCAAGTCTTCCTGGTGAGCGCCCCAGAGTGATTCCGTGATGCAGGATTTTCATCAGTCTCAGAATTTCTATAGATATTTACTCCTGTTCAATCAGTAATTGTGACTGATTGAGCAGATCCTGGAAAACAAAACGGTTTTACGCGAGCCCTGGTAGGTTTAACCTTCAGTGCTGGTGTGAGACAGCCCCGTAACACCAGAAGAGCGGTTGGTATCTGCTTTACAAGGCAGCTAAGCACAGAGCAAGAGAGAGGCAAAGGGGCCAGTGCTCAACTCTGCTCCTCACACAAGTGAAGCAGCATCTCATTATTCCGGGGCAGAAGCCCAGAGCTGTTCCTCAGCAGCCTCTCACCAAGAAGAGTTCTCTGCTGGTTCTAACTGGACTCCTGGCATGAATCAGGTTTACCCATGTGCTGAAGGGCCCATCGTCACATTCAATATTCAAAATACACTAAGCACAATGTTTGTGAAAAGTGTCAAATGCAATAATATATTCCTGGGTTTAACTTCGGGCTACCCCCCCTGACAACCACACTGAAAAGTGTTAGAATTGGACAAGATTTCCCAGGAGTAAAAGAAATCCATGTTCATATGCTTATAAAAGCTGACAGGTGAACAAACTCTTCTACAGGGCAATTGCAGATGCTCTAAGTGACATTTTAAATTCTTAAGAATTTTCCATTTGCAAATAGAAGTTGCCTTGCAAAATGACAAGCAATTCAAGCAGACTTCCCAGAAACTGGTCCTTTCTGTTCCCTTTTAATAGTTTTATTTTCCATAAAAGAAAAGAATGATCGGGGGGAGGGGGGGGGCGGGGAAGAGCCACTCAGAAACGGACTTTTGCATCTAATCCTTTTTAATCATTTATGGAAGAGTAATAGGCCAGATACAGCACTAATTTTATTGTAAACAACTCTGGGAACATATTTTACTCAGAGCCCTTAGCACAGAAAACAGATTAACTGGAAAAGCTAATGGTATAGTGCAGTATAAATATTTACACAAGCGTTTGACTAAATCCTTTATTAACAGGTCAAATTTCCTCTGAATTGTTCACCTTTTGTTATGAGATTTTTAATGGGTTTATACCTTTCCAGGATTTCAAAACTCCTCAAGGGAGGGGGAGACAGCCCCCTAGGACTGCAGCACTTACTGCTGTTGGCACTCATGAAAGAGGATAATGCCTAAATTCCTCTGCCCCTACATGGGACATGATGTTCCAGAGAGCGAAGAGAAGCCAAGGGGACTTTCACAGCAGAAATCCCATGCCTGTGTCGCTGTCCTTGCATTCCATGGCCCCACGGCAGGTCCAGCCCCCACAGCCTGTGCAGCACTGGATGGGACAGCAGGTACCAGGAGCCTTCTCCCAGAACAATCAGCCTTCTCATCCAGCAGTGCAAACATTCTCCATCTCTCCCTCCTCCCTTCTGTTTCTCATTTTACCATACATAATTCTGAAGTTAATAATGATCATTAAGCACACTGAAGATCAATAGCTTCCAAAAATCTCTGAAAACATGTTTTAGTTCAAGGAACAGGAGGTTGCTCTGGGGTCCTATTGTAATTTTACAGCCTTGAATTTATTGGAAAGGATTTCAAGTCAAACCAGACACTCAGACAGCAGAGAATGAAGGTCTGGCCAAACTCAATACATCAACTCTATGATCAAGTGGATTCAACAGTCTGCTCAGACACCGGGTTAAAAGTGTCATTTGTACTCATCAACTTTCCATTTTGCCCATCCAGTTAAAAAAAAAAAAAAAAAAGATTGTGGGAAATCACCACCTCAGGTCACCTAGGAATTTCCCATTTAACACAGCTGTGATGAACACCTCAGACTGTCCCAGTGTCACAAGTCACCCAGCTCAACCTGCCAGTCCTGCCTGCAACTGGATGAATCCTGTGAACACAGAGTGCTGCTGGAGGCAGGGGAGAGCTGGGCCATCCTCTGGGCTTCCTGTCCTCCGCCCCCAGCAGCCCTGCAGCACCCACTTACCCACCAGTGGGGGTTTGTTTGTGTTTTTGTAAGGATTTCTCCCTACAAAAATTTTGTCCTGAATGGGAGCAAGGGGAAGGCTGCACCTTGGACAGGAAGAGGTCTGTGGGAACACATCCTTGTCAGCATCACTAGTGATGCCTAACTGGCAGCTCAGAGCCAAGGAAAAGGTGGGATTGTTTCCCCCTCTCCTGCTGCTCCAGTCTGTCCCCAGGTGCTCGTTTTCCACTGACCTGGAGCAGTGACGATTTACCCCAGCGACAGCTCCCATCCTGCAAATGCTCAAATAGCCTGTCTCATATCTCATGGTTCTCCAGTCATGCAGATAATTCTGTTCTTAATTAAACAAATGCCACAATGACAGCTGGGAATTAGCAGCTGTAGTCTGACCAAGAAAGTATGATACCTCCTTTAATTAAAAGAAAACCCCTCAAAATTTCCCTAATGAAATCTCCACTCTGATAAGATGGAACAGCTAGGAACTCAGAAAGCAAGACTTAACAGAGAAGCACAGAGATTCAGTCGATGTAATTTTCTTGCAGGAAAATACTTCAACTATCAGGAAAAGAAAAGAAGCTGTGGAAGTGGCAAGAAGTCAGCTTTCCGATTGATTTTCAGCTTGACTTTGTAGAGCGTCATTCCCAAGTAATGACTAGGAAAATGTACAGCATCCCAATTACATTGAGGAGTACTAGCCACTGGAGGTATTGAACTTAACTGTGACAGCTCGGAGTGTGTTACACAATATCTTTTATTTCCTAAAGGAGTCAGGGATCTGCAGCAGAGGATATGAGGCAGCCAGAGATTCAAATCTGGTTTGATTTTTTTTAACATTGTCTCTTTTGCCCACCTCAGAGCTACCCAATGTATTTACATATTCTGACACACCGGACTGACTCCCTTGATAGATAAAATATGCAACTCTATTTAAAGATAGAGAATCTCTCTCTGGATTTTTCTCTAAATAACATCAGATACATTAAGAGACTCTCACTGGTGTAAAATCTCCTCTTACTCATCCAATTTTTAACACTGCCCCTCTGGACCCAGGTCTTAAAACGCTTCTCACACTGGGCAAGGCAGCACTGAGGGCTCTGTGCCACCCCTCCTAGACCAGGGCCCCCTCTGTGGCCCTGGGGCAGGGACGAAGCTGGAGCATCACGTACCTGCCGCACGTCACCACCATCACACCTGCCTTGTACACCAACAGAAGGGACTCCTCCAGCTCCTGCCTTGCATCACAACACCAAAGCCAGTGGACATGCCATGATTATTAGCCAGTGGTTCAGGAAAACCACAGGAGCAGAGACCATTGGGAGCTTGTGCACAGTGGCCAAAGACAGCAATTTCTGCAGAGCTGAGGCTGCTGCCATCGGAAATGGGGCTTTTCTCAATCTTTTGCAGTCTTAGAAAATTATCGTTTACCTCCAGATACTCATTTCGTGACAAATTTGGAAGAAGATACATGCTGTCTTTGATGTCTTGTGGACTCTGGGGTTTGCCATAGGGAGTAAACAGACAACAAGTGGAAACTGGGTCAGGATACTAAGGATAAGAGTAACAATAAGACAAATATACAAGGACAAACCCAAGAAACTGGAGGGACAAAATTAACTGTAGAAATCCAGGATAACCAAGTCTTTCCACTGTTCATGACCAAGAGAAAACATGGGTGGTGCAGAAAGAGGGCAAGTGCTCTGTCGGAAAAAGGGGTAGCAGAGACAGGATCCCATATGCCTGCAGGCAGCCTGGGCTTGTTGAGCCCCACCGAGCTGCTTGCCCAAGGCCACTCCTGAGCCACGCTGGCAGAGGTAGGGGCATACCAGGGACAGAGGCAATATCTGGGCCACAGTCATATCTGAGGCTGCACCCAGGTGGTACCAGGAGGGAGGAAATGGTGGATTTTTATTGGAATAGTTGTTTTGCAAAAAACAGTCTCTGTGAAAATCATCTGTAAAAGGTGATACTCAGCTGGTACAAACTGATTTACAAACTCCTGGCCCCCTTGGGGCGGCAGACAATGCCACGTGACCACCAGGTAGTGACTCTCAATAATTTATTGACTTCGTAGGTGCTTCCAAGATGAGGGGCTACACAAGTTTCCAAAAGCAGGAACATACGGTCGTCTCTGTTTATTGTATATAACTACATCCTAACAGTACCCAGGTGGTGGCTGGAAGAAACGCTCTGTTTCGTAAAGCACATTCTTGGCCATGCAAAAGGCATTTGCACGATTTGCAGCACAGGTACCCTCAGTGCCCATCCTGCCTCAGGTCTGCGCTGTGACTTTCCACACCAACCAGCACCCCGAGCCTCTGCTGTAAGCACCGCGCATGTTCCTGTCCTCTTTAAAAAGCACTTGGAGACCTGGTGTAGCAAAGCGCTGTTTGATAACTGAATTGCCTTTTGATCATCAAAGCACACAGGCTTAAAACCAGATCAGTGGGATTAGGGCACGGGCCAAACCAGAACTCCCCAGCGCTCAGCGTCCTGGCTCTGGCACAGAACCCGCCAGCCTTTTGTGTTCTCACCAAAGGAAAGGGGAGGAAAAATGAACCTGCCAGCAAGACTGCCGTACTGCAGCAAGGTCAGCCTTACCCCTGCTTCCTCCATCTGTACAACCAGCCCCAGCATGGTACCCAAAGGAGGACAGCCCCATTTATGAAGGATGTTTTTTTCCTAAAACGAACCATTTTGGCATGAGCCTTTTCCTGCAAATGCCAAGGTTTGCACAGCAATAGTAATGACCAGGGCAGAGGACTGGGCTGCACTTGACTGACTGGGGTTTATTGGCAGCTAATCACTCAGCTGAGGACTCCCAGGGATGCACAAGATGGAGCTGTGGGCGTGAGGGCTCCCTGAAAAGCCATTGGCAACAGCCACTTTCTCCCAGATTTCCCTAGCTGGGCGCTCACGGCTGCACGCTGGGAAGACTGGGGCCAGTCCCTGCCCCAGCACTGGGTGTGGAGCCAACACACCACAGAGCACCTCCAGAACCAGTATCACTGTTCAGCTGGAACTCGATAAACCAGTCTTTATCCTAATCCCATCTTCTTTTCTCTTTCTTTTGTTTATTCCTTTTATGTTTCTGCTGTTTGTTGCTTCAAAATGACCTACTTTGCCCGGCAGAGGAGCTGCGGATGCGCTCACCTCTAATGTTATTTCCCTCCTTCCCTCCTGCTGGAGCTGACTGAACCTGGGCCCAGGGGCTCTCCCAGGGCTCAGCTTTTATCTTGCTTAGTCATGCCATGGTTGGCACAATGGAGCTGTGAGGCCTGGGGAGCCTCTTTCGGTTTTACTGAGGCAAAAAATTACTGACATTAATAACTCGAGTTGTTCAGAGAAGCAATAGTTAGCACCGTGCTTCCAGCCCTGGCACCTGGCGCTCTCCATCCCCATGTGCCAGCAGGGCATGGCACTGGTGAGACACCAGGATGGCAGCACCTGGCTGGTGCCAGTGCAGGTGACAGCACTCCATCCCTGGCATCCCCACAGCCTGGCACCAGGCACCTGCAGCCAACGGAGCACGCCACTGCCATGCTCCCTCTTGGCTGTGTCTAGCTGGGGCACAGGACAGAGTTTTTCCTCCTAAAAGCAGGCAGCAGCAGTGCCCAGACACCAGCAGGTTCCACTCAGCTGGGTCCAAACCCAGAGCCTGGCAGGCAGCAACGCCGACGCGAGGGCAGGAGCAGACGGGCTCTGCCCCGAGCAGCTCCACAGGGATGGAGCAGCTTTACACCACGCTCATTGCCCTTTGTGTATTCCTGCATTGTTTGCAATGGCACGCATGGAATCGCAGTGATGTATTATTTATGAGAAATAAATATTAATCAATATGAATAAATATTTATGCATGCATAAAGAGAGAACGGGAATGGATGATGGCCACTGAGCGGTGGTGAATGTCCTTGCACTCGGGGACTTGGCAAACAGTATAAATACATCAACCAGACATACAAATATACTCCCTCCCTCTCTGGGACTCAAATACCAGGTGTAAACACTCAGCATTAATATCAACTCCACAACAATGCTTTTTGAAAACCACGGTACAATAAAGCCTTGTGATTCAGGGGGCTGCAGAGGTAAATGGGATTAGAAACTGGCCCAACACTCAACATGGATGGGGCTCAGGGGATGCTGCTGAACAAACACCAGTGAGCCATCCCTGCAACAGGACTGTCCATCACTCAGGGCACACTCACCCATGGCATAGGGCAGGACTCCTCTGACACAGGAGATTTACCAAAGGAAGGGGAAGAACCAACCAAGCTGAGAATCCCTGGAAAAAACTGAATGTCAAAGAGAAATGAGGGCTCACAACCACAGCGGGAGCTCTTGGTAATCAGTATGTGCCACCATATGTTTTAATAATTTCAGATTTCTCACATGTCTCTAGGGAACCTCAGAGGGGTTTTCATGCTCTTCACTCAGTTTTCAAACTTATGGCTGTTCTCATCAATAAAAGATTCGGTTTACTCACTGTTGCAGCCACATAATGAAAACCAGGTGCAGCTATGTAATATTTCTCTTTAATTACTATTTGTTGCATGAAAAAGAAGGATTAATTATTCTGCGTTGTTAGAACAGGATGAACCACCTACTAATTACAAACTTGATTTCCATTCAGGTGATGCTGCACAACATTCTATTAGTCCAAGTAAATAGCAACACCAGTTTTAATAATTTTTGTCTTTCTCCCTGCATGAAACATCTACCTGATGGGAACAGACAGATAAATTACAGAGTTACAGTTCTTTCCTTTCACACACCTGGTCCAGAGACATAAAACACTTTCCCTCCACACCCTTAGAATGAAAGAGTTTTCATTGTCTCCCCACTCCAGCTATTTTCTCTATTTTTATGACTTATGGGTGAAAAGTGTGAATTCAAGGAAAACGTAGTCTTCCATTATTTAGTCATACTATCCCTCAAAGTTATCCCACTCAAGAATCCACAACCATTTCTTTATTTTAACTGTATGCACGCATGAATGGACGTGTCTGTTAAGCACTCTTCCTGACGGTCAATTTTTAATTCCTGGCAAGGGTGTGATGTCCAAATCCTACAGATAAAGAAGAAATTCACAGAAATCCCTATCCACAAAGGAGTTGTGTTAGCACTTACTGAATGCCAGTTTGTGATGAGATGTGCAGAAGGCTCCAGTGTTTCTAAATTATGCATGGCTGTGCATCCAGCAGATCTTTTGCTTTATTTGCTAGAGTCTCACTTGCCAGAGCACTCCAGGGAAGGAGGAGAGACTCCTGTCAAAATGAATACAGTCAACCAGAGAAAGAGGATTTCAACTATTAGCTGATCAAGTTTCTTTATTCTGGTATTTTCCCTCCCTTCCTCTCCGTTTCCACAGCCCTGTGGGATGGCAGGGACAGGGATCGCAGGCTCTACTTGCAGCCCGTGGTGGGAGTGATGACACCGGGACATGTGGGGCTGTGCCTCTCCTCCTCCCCCAGCCTGGCAGCCGGCACTGACAATGTGTGAATCAATCACACCCACACATGTGCATCCCCTCAGCGCCCCGGTGCCACCTCTGCCACATGCCTGGCACGGCACAGAGCTCACATGAGGGCCACAAGCCACTCAGCATCCCTCCTGCTAGTGCTGACCGAAACAAACCTGTTTAGGGGAAAAAAACAAACAAACTTAAAATCTGAACAGAAATTATTTTACTGCAGCAATTGTTTTACTACCACACTGGAATGCAATCTCAAGGCTGCTAAAGCCCCACGAAACCAACTCAGGGTAAGCTGTTTGTTTCAACATTCTTTGAGACAATTGAATCCCCAGTCACATCCTGAAATTACTATCAATCAATCCAGTCACTCCAGCATACCCATCAGCTATATGGTATACTAATCCAGACTGTTTAAGGAAATTACTAGCTGTTGGAAACTTCTCCAGTCCTGAAGCAATCTTCCTAATTATTAAAAACAGAGCTATAACCTGGCTGCCTCTTTCTCATATCATTAGACTCAAAAGAGCAAACAAAATCCATTAGATAAACTCAGAAGAGCCACAGAGGGCAGTTGGAAAACCAAGCTTGGTTTTCATTTCCAACACAGGGACACCCCTGGCTGTGTCCACAGTCCAGGTCCTGGCAGTGCTGCCCACACTGGCTCCTGCAGCCTTGGTGCTGGGCACCAGCATGGGCCAGGAACTGGCACAGGACTTTCTCATTTTCCTTTGAGATTTCACTTCCCCATCTATTGCCATTCCGGTTTCCCAGGTGCTCTGCTTCCTTTCCAATTACAAGCCCTTCAAACAAGGGGCTGCCTATACAAGCTGTGTGCTCCCTTGGATTGGCCAGGGACAATCCTGCCCCGGGTTCACATCTTGCAGCAGGATTTAGAGGTTTTCCCTCCCAGTCCCATGTTCCAATCCCATCTCTTGGGTGACCCTGCATGACTTGCTCTGCTTGATCTCCTACCACTACACAGATATCAGGACCCAGTTCCTCAGCAGTTCCTAATATGCTGCTTCCCTGCTCTCAACTTCATAAACCTCAAATGAACATTCCTGGGGTCCCCTGCACCCCACAAAGGCTACTGGAGCTCCAAGTTCATTTCACACTGAGCGCAGCAACTCACTTATCAGCCCTGAAGGTCCTTCCCCAAATTCATACTCCTGCCTGTTAGACAAATCTCCAACTCAGACCCTTCAGACCCCTCTGTCCCAGCCCACAGGGCAGGCAGCAAGAGCCAGCTGGATCCACTGCAGCTGTCTTCTCCTGCCTGGCAGACGTGGTTCGTTATGGCTGACTAAGATGAATGCCCATATCCATGGCAGTCTCCTCAGCACAGTGCCCACGGCAGCACCGACCAGATAAGATGCTTGTACACGATGTGTTTCAGCGTGTCCTGGCAGCTCTGCCAGCCCTGTGCTGGCAATCAGGAGTCTGAGCTGAAAACAATTAAAAATGGCATGGCACAGCTCTCTTACCTGGGAATTGACCCAGAAAGGAGATTAGAATAAGGCTGTGGGAAAAAAAGTATGAGGTAGTTTACAGCTCTAGTGTTATCCATCTAAGCCAAGAGTGCAATGAATGATGATAAACCTCAGCCCGATGTTGCTCCCACTATCATAAGCACTGTTTTTTTCCTGTGGATTTCAGAGGGTTTGTTTTGCTTTTTCTTGTTTTTCTTTTAAAACCATACACACACATGCTCTGCACTGCATAGAGGCAGAGAGACCATAGAGCCCAGCCTACCAGCCCTCCACACTGCACCATGGCTATGCTTGACATGAGGGACCCAGCTTCGGACTCAGAGTAGCTGCTCCTGTACAACATAACTGTGTGGAGATAGATGGAAGAAGGGAAAGCCATTGGTTGCTTCTTTGTCATTGCTTCTTTCCTTTGCCTCAGTTCCTAATACAGATTTTGTGTACAAGGAACTCTAAGAAATGCCAATAGAGCAGGGGAAACCTAAGCACTCACGCTGATAGTCTGAAGCACAGTATAGATTAATTGCAGCTCTCCAGTACTGGGAACTGTAACCCATGAATCCATAATCATCAGAGACAACTGCTGAACACAACAGCTGCTCAGGCTCCCCATTAAACATATTTATGGTGGTGGCAATTCAGAAAACAGACACTGCTTTACGGAGAGAGTTAAAAAGTGATATCATTTGCAACACGCACACACACACACACACACACACACATTAAACAACCATAAAGCTCCCCCCTGCACGGCACAGCATTGTAATAGATGTTGGCATTATGTCAGGAAAAGCAGTTTCCTGGATTCAGCCACATTAATGTTCACCCTAATGAACTCTCTGGAGGAACTGTCATAAATGACAGAATATCATAAAAGAGCTTCGTCGCCAATAGAGGCCGGCGAGAGCACAGACTCTGATTACATCCAGGAGACGAGCTCAGAGCTGTGATGTTCCGAGGCAAGGCAGTGATATTTCTGGTTTATCAGTTATTCATTGGGTTAAGCTTGCTGCTTTTATCTCTGCAGTAGCATTTGAAGTAGGATTCATGGAAAAGAACTTTAAAGATGTCCTCCAAAGTTATTAGAGATAATAATTGAAATAGTTCTTTTGCCTGACAATAAAGCCAATGGCTAAAATTATTCAAGCTTTTAAAAATCAGATAATAAACTTTCTTCCCACTGGTAATCAGCTCATTTCATTGCAAAGATTTCTTAATAACTGGGTTAACTCCAGTCCTAGTAGAAAAGGTTATTCAGTGGTGTGTAGTTTATTTTTTAGGGGGTTTTTTATTTGTTTTCTTTTGGGGTGTTTTTTGGTTGGTTTAGGTTTTTTTAAGTTGTATAGATGCTAGGGAAGAGGGAGAGAGATGGGACCACATGGGAATATTTCTTTCTGTTCACTTGCTACTTTTAACCCACTCAGGGCAGTTCACTCACAAGAAAGCATTTACCCTAAGAGGCACACAGGTCTCAGGAGCTGGGACCATTCCTGAGCCAATGGTCTGCACAGCCAGTCCTACCTGGTGATGAGAAGTTCCTCACCTCCAGCACACTCTTCCCGTGCAGAGAATGGCAATCATGCTTGGACATTCACAATCCAGTTACAGCTCTGACTACCACCCTTTCTGTGGTGACATCCAACCAACAGAGAACTTAATACAGCAGGCAACTAACAAATGGAGCAAATCACAGACTATTTTCCACTTCATTTCGGGAACATAGGTACATGCCTTCCCATCCCTAGGGATTGTCATCCAAGGACAGCTGCATTTTTGCATTGGTTGCACCTCACATAGACCTTTTCCCTCCTTCTGTCTTGCTTCATTCCTTTTTCAGTGCCTTCCTGCCTAATTTCAGCTTGTTTTGCTGTTTTCTGTCTCCTTCCCTCTCCAACCCACAGCTGATCACAAACAGAGCACATGGGATTTCAAGTCACACTGTCAAACCAAGGGTATTGTAACAACTCTGTAATTAGTCCAAACCAGCTCCATCATTTCTTCTGGCAAAGAGTGATTTTATATAAATTGCAACTGCAGTCTCGTTTCCAGAGGAACAGATACTCAAGTTTTGGATCCAGACTCCAGTCCCCATGCTGCAGTCCTCTCCTCCCTTGGAGCAGGACGTAACCCACACACCAGAGTGCAGGGAAGAGCAGCCTGACACAGAATAATTTCCCAATCATTTCCAGAGCCAGTGAGGGACAAGACACCAGATGTGCCGTGCTTCATCACCCCGCTCCCAAAGCCAATAAGAGCCCTTTGCACCCAGGACCTGCTGGGATCAATTAAATCAATCCTCTGCCTCCTCTGCCCAGCACAGTGCCAGCAGCGCAGGCAAAGCCAGGTGCGATTCCCCCCCTCCTCCCTGGGCGCTGCCACAGCTTTTCAGAAAGCAAACGCTGCTGCAGTTTTGCACTCCCCCTTCTTTTCTTCCTCCTCTAACCCCGACAAAGAGGGGCCAATAGGAGCTAATAGAGCCTCCTGCGAGATTAAAGCAATTTACCAAGTCAAAGGTGTCCTCATTTAATAATCTCCACAACTCCATCACCCTGATAGCATGTCTTCAGCAAGCCATCAGAGCCTGAAAAGCAGTGGGGACAGGAGATAGGAAGGCCTGTCACAGTCACTGGTGAGCCGGCTCTGCAGCTTACTGGTTGGCTGCAATCAGGCATCCAGAGATTCCTCTGCTGCAGATCTCAAATAACAAAAAAAAAAAAAAAGAAAAGAAAAATCAATCACCATCATCTTGATGCGAGAAAATCCCCAGTGCTCCAAACGTGCCAGGTAATTCATCACTTCCTCATAACATGTATCAGTCCCTTGCTCCTCATCAAAAAGAAACCCACCAAGAATTGAAATACAGAAGGCAGCGCAGCCTCTACGGAGCACTCCCAACCCCTTCCCCCCTAACAATAACTATTACAAAGCTGTCCACCCCAAGGAGTCAAGCTGGCTTCAGTCGTGAAAAGAACATAAATGAGAGTGATGACATAGTCACTAAAGTAAGACACATCCCAGGGTTAGGAGCAGGAAAGCTCTGGAGACAGCTCAGAGCTGAGTCTTAGGAGTCCTCAGAAGAGCTTTAGATGCTGATGATGAGAACAGCCCATTCCCTCATCCCCAGCCAGATTCCCAAATCTTTTCCTAGGCTCTGCCAGCTACAGAACCCAAGGACAAACAGGAACAAAAGTGGGGTGTGTGTCGGTGGGTCACCTCCCTGCATTTATCCACTAATCCCTCCCCTCCTGGAGTGCCTCACCTGTCCACTGACTCCGACAGGTGTGGAGGGTAACTGAGCCCACCTAAGGGCTTGGGGCTGGGCCTGGAGAGACTTCTCACATTCCTGTGGGACAGAGGGAGCTCAGGCACCAGCAGGAGCACTTGGCTCTTTCTGGAGCTGAGGGTGGGTGGGAAGGGAATCCCGAAGGACAGAAGGACAGTAGGGTTCAGCTCCACAGCGGGATACAGGTTCCATCCTGTACCCATCAGTTCAGGTGTGCTGCACTGCACCTTAACTGAAGCGCTGTTTTGGCACCTGAAATTGAAGAGCAGAGGTGGCCGTGGGTCTCCAGTTTTGCAAAGGAACTTCCATTTCTTTAGGCTCCCTGAACAGCAGACATATAAATGCAGGCAAAGAAACTAAATGCTGCCTTGCCTTCCTTGTGGCTTGTTCCTGGAAAACAAACCCATTCCTTCAGAAAATGGTCCCAAATCCCTGTATTTCCAGTTTTTCCTCACTGCTTGAACAAATACCATGCTGCCAGAATATCCTCCCATCTGCTAAGTGCTGGCAGGAATTTTGGGTTTCTTCTCATTTACCACCTTAATTAATTACCCTGAAGCTTACCTTTCCCTTCTTACCTTTTGCTTATCAGCTCTTTCTTGCCACCTTTGCTAATTACTGCAGACATTTTTGTTTAAGGAGGATTTGCTCCTTTCCTGCCAATCTTCTCTTTCTACTTGACCCTGCAGTAACTTTGAGTATCAAAGTAAACACAAGCTGCCTGGTTTGCATATGGAAGAACAAGGACAGTAACTGGGAAACAAATGGGCAACATTACGGGATATTCATGGCTGCAAGTTCCCCACCTCTACCCTACATGAAGGGAGAGGTATTTAGTGAGAGGACAACAAGCAGTACAGTCCCTCCATCCCCTGCCCCATGCAGCACGGCTGGGGACAGGGTTACATAAAGCAGCAGAGGTGGAAGCTGAGCACTGTTTATGTAAAGCAGCAGATGGTGGCATTACATAATCGGAAATGTTAGGTATGTACATATATTTATATATCGATTTCACTGAGGCCATAGGACATTACATCTCAGGGACAATGCCTGTTGCTAGTTGTGGGATGGGTCTACAAACCACGCGACAAGCTGAACATATTTTTGGCTGCTATGTCTCAAGAAAAAAAATTAGGTGCAGATTTCCATCTCAAGCCTTCTCCCAGCAGGTAGAAAAAGGAAATAATTTGTGCTGAAAGTCATCAGAGAAAAAGCAAAGAAATCGTCATCACTTTGTTTCATCGAGTGTTTGCAGGATCAGTAGTCTGCAGGCAGAGCTGTGTCTGAACTGTCAGTCTGTGTGTCCCGGGCTGTCCCGTGCTAGCTGAGCACCATGGAGACCTGAGGCCATGCAGGAGGGCTCTGCTGTGGACACTGCTCCAGGATCCTTTGTCACAAGCTGCCAGACTGAAGGAGTGACAAAAGGCTCCATGGATGGATCCCAGGCGTGCTGAAGTTACCATGGAGCACAATGCTCTCAGCTGGAGGGAACTGACTGCACCTGTACAGGAAAAAAACCCACACTTTTGCCCCATGTTTTCAGAAAAAATGGCTCACTTAAAATGTGACTTGTCCCCAAAACAGAACAAGCTGAGTGTCGCCACCGAAGTCCCACACATCATAATGGTTATAACAGCTGAAGACCTGCTGATCACAGGCACAGTCCCAGGAGCATCCTGGCCCTCAGGTCAAAAGCCAGAGGCCTTTTGACCACATGATAAGATTCATTTACTCAAGAACACCAGCGCTGATGTGCACTCCTCACTTTTGCTCCAGCCCTGCTGGGACAGTGCCTGACCCCTCACCCCGTGCACCTGTGGGGACACCAGTCACACTGTTATC
The DNA here is from genome assembly GCA_013396755.1 of Sclerurus mexicanus. Lineage (NCBI taxonomy): Eukaryota > Metazoa > Chordata > Aves > Passeriformes > Furnariidae > Sclerurus > Sclerurus mexicanus. Next base: position 1,026,233 of record VWZF01001080.1, read on the forward strand.
TGATTGAGCTCTTTGTGTCACCAGTGAGTGGGCACCTCCACGCTGGGCTCTGTGTGCCCCCTCCACGGGTGCAGGTGTGCGGTACCAGCCCCCTTGCAGTGTGATTCGGGGAGCAGAAGCCTGACTGCAGGAGAGCGGATCAGCACACCTCCCCTCGCACCACCAGTGCCACCAGAAACTTCCCTCTCACCCTGTTTCAGCACACAAAGAGTTGCTGCCACGCAGCCTGTGATGGTGACTGGCCATTTCCACAGAGGAGAACACGGGCATCATCCCTGGAAGCTGGTGCTGGGCTTGAAATGGCTGTTGGCCTTTAAATGCAAAAAGAGCAGCAGGCTTTGAGTGCACATTAATTTAAAATGTAATTTTTATCCTCTGCCTGGGACTCACGTGGGATTTACGCTATTAAATATTAAATACCAATACCCTTATGCAATGAGGCAGCTTTACTGAATAAAATTACATTAAATAATGAAATCAAAAGCTTTGCAGATATTAACCATGCAACAGGTTTAAGAAAACAGTGTGAGGACCCAGAGAGGATGTGTCCTTAGGTCAGTGACCCCCAGTGAGCTCCTGGCCCAGGGGCATGTGAACCTCAGCATGTGCCCAGATGGGGGGTTCCTTCTTACATCTGCACTGCTCCAATGCCCATCACCCTCATGAAGACAAGGCTTGCACATCAAAACAGGGGTTTGAAGGGCAACTCATCTTCCAATTTGTGTGAAGTCCAACAGCAAATTGCAATTTCTTTTTTTTTTTTTTTTTGCATTTTTTCCTTACATTGCACTCCAGGGAATTATTTGAATATTCTGCATGAGACTAGCTGTTGAAGCGACATGGAGCTGACTGCATTCCATGTCTGGATGGGAAACAAGCACTTCTGGAGCAATTACCAAAACTGACTTCTAAATAACATTGGGACCACTGACCCTCAATCTTCCAGGGCTTGCAAATACACAACTCCAACAGAGCCGAAATTCTGGGCAAGGTAAATATCCTATACTGAAAAACACTCACCTATTTAATTGTGTTTCCTATCTTTGAGGGGAAAAGAAAATGCTTTTCGAGGTCAGGGGCTTGACTTAAAGGAATTCAGTTTCCCTTTCCCCTGGTCTTAGTCCTTGGTCCTCAGCTTTGCAAATCCGAAGTATTTCCAAATTCAGATTGAAATCGACTCTACAGCAGAACACCACTGCAATAAGAAAACAGGAGGAGGGGAGCAGACGACCTCCTCAATCCACCTATGATACCATTCTACATTTGATTTTATGATATTAAAGAAAAAAACCTAAATAAAATATGTAAATTATTATTCTGATACATTTAAAATAACTTATACACTTTTTGAAGAAAACCATTTTCTTACGTGTGCCTTGTTTCAGTAAAAATTTCCAGTTTTGATTAATGTCAAAAACTGCACTTGAAAGCGCCCTGTTAAGTGCAATTCCTCTCATCCCAGAGAAGGAAGAAGTTGCCTTAATGAAAACACTTGACAGCCACATTTTGGCTGCTGTGCCATAAAATTAATAGTAGTGACATTTTGTTCCCTGCAAAGCAGCTCTCAGTCCCTCTGCCAGCTGTGCCAGCCTGCCTGGATGGGACGCTCAGCTCTGCTCCAGGAAACTCATCCGGCTCCACTTCCACACTTGATCCAAAGGAGAATTCAGTACTTCCCAGACAAGACTCCCAATTTCCTCCTGGTGCTGTGGGAGCAGCAGGAGCAGACAGAGATGCTCCACTCTCCTGCTGCAAACCCCTGCCTGCCACTGCCTGACCTCTCCAGGGCTGTCACAACAGCCAACGTGCAGCTCTTCCAGCTGGGGAGGAAACAGGAAAGACCACTGTGAAGGGCAGCTCTTTTCATGGCCATTTTCTAAACTGCCTCACAACAATCAGGGAGTGAAAACAATCTTGCTGATATTAGTTCCTGCTCTCCAGTTGAGGGGAAGGACAGAGCTGATAGAGTAAGTTTTACTTCAATGTTAAACATTCATTCTTAATGCTATGATCCAGTTTGTCACTGGAACTTACCCAAATTTAATGGCTATTCAGTGTTTAACTCTCAGCTCATCTCAGGATTTAAAACAATGGGACATAAGTCATTATCCCACCTCACAGCCTGAATGGTACCCAAGCATTAACGCACCTCTGGGCTATACCTGCTCTGTGAGCCTTGATTTCAGAAAACCTGCCTGAAAGGGGTCTGAGATACAACTCAGCATGAGCACAGATTAAGGACCTGCTCCACATGAGGCACTTCTCTGAAGTTCCTGTATTTAAATATTTTTCTAACCCAAAATGCTCGAGTCTCCTCTCCCAAGAGGTTGTTCATCAGCAACTGTCCAGAGCACAAACTGGGAGGGGTAAAAGCACCTTGTTATTAGAGCAGAGAGGCTGGTCCTATTTTTGACCAATTCACTGAGTTTTTTTTAAGTGGAGATTGGAGTGAGGTTCAGGAAAGGTCTTTGTTGAAACGCTGATCTTACCAAAATAGAACAGGATGAAAAAAAAGTCTTACCCAAGTTCTTAAAATGGACTCTATGTTCAGATTGAGATTTTTAGAACAGAAGACTAATGTGATGAAAAGCAATTGGAAACCTGTTTGAACTGCTTTAAAAAGATTGTCTTTGGGGAAAACATCCATTTAAGAGGAAATAAAGAAATGTAAGAGCTTGGAGGCAAAGCAACCTTCAATAAAGCACATGGCTTGCTTCTGCAGCCCAGGGAGCAAGTGTACCAGTCCCAGCAGCCCCAGCTCAGCCACGTGTTCCCATGGCCAAAGCATTCCATTCATCCCCACTACTGGGGAAAAACCAAACCACAGAGAAGCCAACAGGAACAATACAAACATAGCCATTCATATAAATTCTGTCAGAACAAGTGACTGAAGGAATTTCTGTTGTATCATTTGCAGTTCCAAGTTTAACCTATGACACAAGAAGGAGATTTCCAAACATTAAACACATTTCCCATGTGCTGTGCAAGGACACTACGTACCTTTGAAATTAGCTGTCTCCACCATTTCTGTTGCGTCTGCTTACAGCCCAGCAACCTGCCGAGGACACAGCCAGCCAAGATAGCAATAAAAATAATTTCCAAGGTCGGGGGAGTGCACCACGCTTGGGGCATTAAGAGTCTCAGCTTTGCTCTAAGCTGCGTTGATAATCAGCACCAGAGACAGCAGGAAGGACTTTCCACCGGGGCGTTACGCTGCTTGGTGTCCATATGGCTCAGTGATATTTTGCTCAATTTTATTTCATGGTTGGAGAGATCAGTTTTCCTTGAAGAGCTGGCAGGCAGAGCAGACAAAATTCCCACGGTATTTTCCTGTTCTAGCAGCAAACTGCAAGGAGAGGGGTCCCTGCAGGGCTCCAGTGGATGAGAGGGCTCTGGAGCAGCAGTGACATGCCAGGACACAGGATCACGCAGGGGTTGAGGACAACTCCTCAAAGAAGTGCTGGTGCAGCAGGAAAGGAATCTTAATGGAAAGCCAGCCCTGGGAACAGAGCTGAGCAAAATATTCCCTCACATTTGGCTGTGCCCCTCCTTGAAGAATGGCAAGAAGGGATGTTCCCTCATCTCAGACACAAGGGGGAAGTGCCATGAGACAAAGGTGATCATAACACACTCCATTTCCCAGATTATTTTTTAATATGGACTCCCTCTGGTCACTTTATGATCACAAATGCTAAAACTGGTTTTAAAGAAACCCAAAGCAGCAGGATGAGAGATTTTGAAAGCTTGACATTCCCTTGGGCACCCAGTCACCTTGAGAGCATGGCCCAGATCACAGGGATTGAGCCCTGGAAAAGCCATCCCTTATGGCCTGACCCAGAGCAACATGAGCCAAGATGGAACCAGCTGGGGACATAATGCAATGAGATGCAGGTGTGATTTGGGAAGTATGAACATCCCCAGCAGAGCTGTGATAAGACACTGCCTAGAATTAGGGGATCCCAAGGTGTAACGATGATGGGGAAATGCACACGTCCCTTGGTAGATTTTATACAAGCATTGTACTTTGTTCAAATGTGTAACTCTGCTCTTATTCAGTGATGTTTAATAGCGACTGCTGAGGAGGAAGGGCATTAATTTGCAACTGCTTTTAAGACAAGTTAAAAGCAAAAACCATTTGATGGCTTAGCACAAATTACTTCAGTGTCCTTCTATCCCCATACTGCACTGTCCCCAGGCTTCTAGAATAAGAAATTAAAGGAATTGCCTGAAAAGAATAATAAAACACTTTAAAGGCAATAAAATAGCTTGCAACAGGTTAGAGTGAGATTTGGAACTCATAGGTATTTGCACAGGAGCACTAGGGGACTAAGCTATGCAGGTTCCAGCAGTGAGGGGGAACGAGAAGGGGTGCGTGGCAGTGCTGAGGGGGCAGGTGCTGCAGGGGGGCAGGTGGGTCCCCAGGGAGCAGCTGCCTCTCTTCTCTGCCCACCTCAGAGCTGCACCAGCCTGGACAGGATCCCCTTCCCAGGGGTAGGAAGCAGGAAAAGAGGCAGCAGCCTCATCCTCCCACCCAACACCAGCTCATCCTGCAGTGGTTTCCTCTGCACACACATCCCTTCACTTGCTGGTTACACCCTGAGGTGTTTTATTTGTCCTCAGTGAAGGGGAGTTGTAGAGCAGACAGAGAAGGGGGCTTGGAACACTCTGGAAAACCTAAAGTCCCCAGCGATGTGTCAATGTCTTGGTGAGGTCCAGACTGACAGTCACATCTCCTCTTGCTCAGAGTGAGGGAGCAGCACAGTCGGAACAGGCACTGCCTCCTGATGGGGAAGTCCTTGGGTGACCATCTCCATCCCTCTGCCTTGGCATCCCCTTCAGGTAACACTTCCAAAAGCACCCAAGCGTCTTAAACCCGACAGAAGACAGCAAAGCCAGTGTGGCCTGGGAAGCTTTAGGAAAAGACATAAAGGTAAATATTGCCTCCTCAATAACAACAGCCTCACGCTACAGCAACTATTCTTCCACCAATATTTTGATGTTTTCACTTACAGTTATTACAATTGACTCATTCCTGTCCCCAGACACCAACCAGAGCCACCATTAGTAATATTCTGACCACAGGCAGGTGCAATAAAATTGATCAAGGTGTTGACACTTAAAGATACAAGCAAAGGAACATGATAAACTGCCAAGGACTGCGAGCAAGAAACACAATGTTCTTTCTTTGTGAAATAGCACCTGGCAGGGATGGGTATTTTGACTTTGTTTTGTGTAGACAACAGCTTTCAAATTACCCAGGTAATCCATTTGGCCTCTCACAGCAGAACGGGTCGGCAAAATGGCCCTCGTGTCCTTGAGCACAGGGTATCCCTGCTCAGGGCATCGGGAGATGTGGGGGGCACAGGGGGAATCCATCATCACTGGTCCCACCCTCTCACAGACTGACAATGAATCCACATGGGTGCAACTCTTAGCAAACACCTCTGCACATTTCCCTACTGCCCCACTTATATTCCAGTTTTAACTAAACTGTGCATTATATGCCAACAAGATCATTGTGTGTACGTGCCTAGTTTGTATAAACACATCCACCCCAGCCATATAAAATATTTATGTTATTTTAAGCTTCCGTTACTTAGAAATAAATAAATAAATAAATTCATTAACAGCAGGCTGAGAACATCACTGTGCAGCAACAAAGGTGGGGAGAACAACAGAGACCTCAGGTCTTGGTGCTGGTGAAAGGTGATTCCCAAACACATTTTGGGAAGATGAGAGTTGTGCTACATTAAAATGACAGCCCAGGTGCATTGGCCGCAGCAGGAACATGGCCCCAGGTGTCAGGAGCAGCACTGGCCACAAGGACACGGGGTCACCTCCCTCCATCCCACCTGCTTTGCATGTGGAGACACCAGAGTGTGGGGAAGCAGCTTGGCTTGCCCTGAGTGCAAGGATCATGCCCTGGACTGCAGAGACAGTGCTGTCCTGGCCCTTTCACTGGTTTACAGAAAGCGGCCACTTCTCTCCGCAGCCTGAGGTCTGTGACACGTGCACGAAGGAAAATCAGGGGGATGCTGTTTCTGAGTAACGTTTTTTTCCTGACAAACCGGTGTGGCAAATTGCCTCGGAAAGTGAAGAATTCTAAAGGGCAGTGCAAAATAATGGATTGCACCAAGAGAGGTGGTTTGACAGCAGCTGCTCAATTTGAATTCAGAGAGAAAAAAAACCCACCTGGGCCTAAACAAGAGTGTTGACCACGAAGTAGACTTTGCTGGAACTGAAGTGAAAAGGCTAATTCATCAAGCTGTAATGAGAACCTCATTGTCATTCATCTTTTATGTGAACATTTGCAGGCAAGAGCCTGAATGTCAGGGGAAAGCCCTTTAATTAATTTATCTCTGTTGTGTAAAAGGTAACAGATACGAACAATAGATTCTGTCCCAGCACAGCTGCCTCAGATAAAAATCAAGCAGATTATTTAGGTCTGATTTCTACTTCCATCAAGGAAAAAATAAATAGCTGCAAAAAAACTGGAACCGTGAAAAATACAGTGTTTGGCAGAAGGAAAGGTGTAGAAGATCACCCCCAAAAATCATATTGACAAGAATGACCTAAACACTCACCAGGAAGGGAGGAAAAAAAGGTATAATTTGTTTTTAATGGGAGAATCTTATCATCGAGCCAAAGGTAGCAAGTCAGTGTTAAGGCCAAATAACACAGGCAGCAACCAAAGTAATTTCCCATGGATAATTTGCCCTCAGCGTTCAAAAGACAATGTCAAGGCTCCCTACAATTAAAAAATCCTGGCTTACTCTTGTGATTGCTTTAATCAAAGCCCTTTATTTTTTGGAAAGCACAAGAGGCACTGGAGGACCTGACACCCATTGGAAGTCAGAGAAATCTGTGTGCTTCACAGCGATCTCTGCCTACGCCCCTGCTGCCTCCTACACCTCCAGCAGCTCAGGTCTGCAGGATGCTGGATCAGTTTTAAGTTCAGTTTTAAGTTCAGGGCTGCAATACTGATACAGTGCCCCGGCAATGGAGGCACACCTGGTTCCACGCAGGGCTCAGAGCTCCACGACACGGAGGGCACGGAGCTGCAAGCAGCTGCTTCCTCTCGAGGGGGCCCTGGGACCACCAAGGGCTTACAGGGGAGCCCTGGGGAGCAATGTGAGGCTGCCTCTTCAGGTGGTGCATCGGGGGCGAAGGAAACTCGCCGTGGCTCACGCGGGGCTGGCCACTGAGAGAGCCTTGCGCTCACTCCATCATCATCCATCACCGCACAACACTGCAGTGACCGGAGGATTAACAAAAGCCACGTTAACACAGCGAGTTTCAACTGCTCACCAGTGGGACAGGGAGCTCTGCACTCAGACACTGGCAGCTGGGGTACCCTCAGTCCCGGGGATGGAGCAGGAGCAGAGGCTGGATCTGCCACAGCACCACGGACTGCAGCTCCTCTCTGACAGGGAGAAGGATCCATCTATTGCCCCAAAGAACCACACGCCGCACACAGGTTTCCCAGAACCCCTCCAGGCCCACTGAGACAATTCCTCCCCTGGACGTGGAGCAGAACACGTGCACTGCAGCAGCCCTGTTTCCAGTCCTGAGTAACCCAAATGTGCCTCAAGGGTTTGCCTTTGCGTATTGTGGCTGAAGTTAACAGCAAAATTTTTGTTGACTTCAGTGCTCCTGGACTGTGCTTTGACAGAAAAATTAACAAATCAAGTGAAAAAAACAAACCAAAACTAATAGGGTTAATTCCCAGAGAAAGTGAATTTAATCCCCCTTCCATCTTTAATTTGAATTTCAGAACCTGAATACATTAGAATGATTTTTTTTTCAAAATCAAATAAATTTCTGTAAGCTTTCCTCATTTCTTTGGACCAAATCTCACAAACTGGACTAGGATTTGCAATGAAGTACCAGCATGTGGTCAAGAGCAGACACCACAACAACCAACCTGAGCGTAGCCATGGGCTTGGAGTGGCTCCTGAGGACCTGGTTCTGGCAGTGATAGAAGTGTCTTTAAGGAAAAATGAGACCTATGAGCTCCAGCTCCAGTTCCAGCCAAAGCCATGGAGACACTGAATCAGAGCAGAGCAGGGAAACCTCTGGGGAGCACAGAGGTAAGAGTGGAGCCTGGGAAGGTTGCTCAGAAGGAGAACATCCCCAAGAACTGTCTGGGGAAGGGGTCCCTGGGCTCTCACTTGATGGCAGGTTTGCACATGCCGTGGGACCTCCTGTCTAACTCAAGGGATGACACTGAGCACCTCTGCCAACAGCCACGCTGCGACTGCACAGTGTGAATAGGCCAAAAACACACTGCGAAAAACATATGAGGTCTCATAATGAACAGCACAAAAACATCCGCATTGAACTGACAGTCACCTCTCATGCTCATCAGCTGCGTGGCAAGCGTGACAGAGAGGAAGAGTTCCACAGTGTTTCATCTCTTTGTAGTGGCAATAAATTTGGGTGAACATTGACCTCACATCTTGGTGAGGTCGAGGTTTCCAAGCAATGACTGACTGAAGGTCATTTGATGCAGTTCTGCAGGAGCACCAGAAGACTCACGAGAATGACAGAGACTTGTCTGAGCTGCCTTTTTTACAAATAGGTGACAGAGACAGTTCTTGGCCTTTGGCAACTTTTGACCCAGAAATGGACTTGTACAGGTCGAGGTCTGGCTCAGCGTGTGCTTGGTGTTGAGCACAGGCTGACAGCCCTGCTGCCAGGAAGCTTCTGTCCGGCAGTTCCAAACCTCAGGGAGTGAGTGGAAAGACAAGGGAGCAGGACAGCTGGGGATGCATAAATTATCAGTCACAGCAGATGATGTATTGATATGTAAAAAGAAGAAAGAGCAGCGTGGGTCGCTGTTTGCAGCCAATGCATTAGGTGAGCTAATTAAAGAGACAAGAAGGAAATTAGAGTCAGTGGAAAATAAGGTAGCTGATGTCTGGGAACGGAAAAAAGCATCCTGCTGACCATGCCATACCTGCCAGGCATCCCTCCTTGGCCATGCTCAGTGCAGGGACCACGCACAGCAAACAAGCAGAAGTGTTTTTTAGGAGGAGGAAAGCACAGCGAGGCAGAGACAAAAGGCAAAGAAACACTGCTGTGCCCAAACCCACAAAATCAACAGTTATTTGGGTCTTCTCCTAGAGTTGAGATCCTATTTTTTTTTCTACTTTACATCAACATGCAGCTCTTCAGATTAAAACAACCAGGGCACCCGCCAATATGCCGATGAATCCACAAACACATAGGCCTCCAGGGATTTTTAATTTATTTTTTTCTGTTTGCTGGTGTGGTTGGAAGTCAGCCTGTAAGGATGTTCTTGCCAGCTGGGATATCCCAGAGGACATGTTTCTTCCTCTGCTTTGCTGGCAACCATGAGGAAAAAATCATAATGAGTGACCTCTTTTCTCTTTTCCTTCTGCACCAGCTGGCTCCGATACCCTTTCCCAACCTCCACTTGCATCATCTACCAAAACAGAATCTCATTTCCCAGATAAACAGACTTCTTCAGGCTTCTCAAGATAATGCCTAATGAAAAAAACAGCATAATGGAAATACTTTGCATGGACTTCCCTCTTTAAAGTGGACTTCTTTATTTAAAGAGCTACTGGGATAAGTCATTTCCCTCTCTTCTGTTAATCCCAGCTCCCTGTACATCGAAACACATCCTAAACTAGCCATACTGAAAGCCCTTGGATAACCTTCACAGGGCAGAAACAGCTCTCTGGGATTGCTCTGACTGAACAGTTTGCCAGAAGGAAAACACTGAATGGGTCTTCAGAAGTGTGTGGGAAGGAAAAGGCAAGAGAATCTGCTTTTTTTTTTCTTTAACTATTTCCTCTTGATGATTTGTTCCCACAGAATCTGAAGAGAGAGGATGTGGCCCTTCCCAAGGAGCACTCAGTGCCAAGTGGTTCTGGCACTGCCAGTCAAGGGGTGTGGGGTCAGCTCAGAGCCCAGGGGCCAAGCTGCAGACTGGAGACCAGACAGAAAGGGAACATCCCAAAAAGGCAAATCTCAGCCTCCAGATGAGCCCAAAGGATGGCTCGGCAGAATCTGCTACTTGACATTTTGCCCCCCCTTAATATTTTCCTTCTCTCATTAAATTTTCCCCAGTTCCAGTGGTTCCATTTCAAGTCCAGTTTGCTCTCTGGGCGTGACAGGTTGCTTAGCAACTGACATTAAAGTTCGATTATTGTATTAATATTGATGCTATCATTGCATGAATCATGATTCCAGTAGGAGGAATAATTTAAGTTTCTTTAAAATATTGATTTTGGAAAGACACCAAAGTGCAGGCACATGGGGCTGAATCCTGTCGGCACAGCAGCTCAAGGATAAGCATCACTGGCTGTGCTGAGTGGGATGGAGACCAGGAAAAGCAGAGGGAAATTCTGGGATAGTGTTTTAATGGAGCTGCCCTCCACTCAGGGAACAAACTCAGGACAGCACAAAAATGTTTCTGCATTCAAAGCAGCTGATGTTCTCATGTGTATGGGAATATCTTTTTCCTGGAGCCAGGGAGATTTCCAAGGCCATAAACATGAATGCTAGAAAACTTATCTGGGATCTCTAGAATATGGTCCGAAGTCAAAAGAAGTCATGAATGCAGAGTTCTGTCAAGACTCTCAATATTTGCCACATGAAACACAAAAATGGGTTATATAAAAAACATTCTATGAAAATGTCCTTAACAGTTGCACTTTGACACCTCTTAAGATCATAAACCTCACTCTTTTTTATGTTTTTGGTAAGACTTGTAATGAGAAGAGACAATTCTGAAGTCCTGACGCTAATAAGTCTATTGTAAAAAGGTCACCTTCCCCTAAGAATGTTCTATTATCAGTGGAGCAAAATAGCTGTGAATATGTAATGACTTTTATCTGATGATTGCCCTGTATTCTTTCTAAGGAAAGGAGGCTTCAGATGTTGATAATTTACATATAAGTGTTGAAGTGTTTGGCAGCAGAAAAACAAACTGGTTCAGAGAAATTAATTATAAAGCAGCTATGGAAGAGACAGGAAAATTAACTTCTGATCTTCATGTGTCTCTAAGAGGTTTTAAAAATCACCACAGGACTTCTCATCCCCTGAGACGCCGCTGTACGACTGGAGTCAAACGCACACGCTGGAGATTCATTTCCTGTATAAATCACTGTAAAGGCTGTTTCTCATTTGCATTTGGTTGCTACACTTTGGTGTAGAAACTCCACTCTTTGAATTTAGCAGAATATAACAGATTGGGACATACACAGAGAGGATGGATAGATAGATAGATAGATAGATAGATAGATAGATAGATAGATAGATAGATAGATAGATAGATAGATAGATAGATAGATAGATAGATAGATAATGAGTGTTAGTGACCACAGGAGGCCAGATTAACAACCAAGACCAACAGCCACATGCAAAAACAGCTATAAGGAGGTCACTGTCCCCAGGAGCTACGAACAGGGAAAGCAAAGGCAAATCATGCAGTTGGGATTGAACTGAACACCTGTGGAATAAGTGGATTCATGGCAACCACCCCCCCCAGAAGGCACCAGCCTGGCACGGGTGTGCTCTGGGGTACAGAACCTTCCTGCAGTGACTGACACAACTCTGCAGCTCAGAAATGCCCCCTGTGACCCCGAGCACACCATGTGCTCTGAGCTCATGTCAGATTAGGTGTCCCCAGGGGAACCGGGTGTTCATAAACAGCTATGCTAAAGCTTGTTTATTGTTTTGAGTCATTACATTTCACTTAATTAATCCCAATCTACCGCCAGTGGAAGGTTTTCCAACAAAAGTTGCCTCTGTTAAGAAATCATTTTTATACACTAATGATCTTATCTCAGGAATGCTTTTCAAAGAGCAGTTAAACAACAAAATGCTCCATTTTCCAGAAGGACACACAGTGAAAAGTAGGGATATTTTTACAGTCATTGTTTCAAGAAAAAATTGTTTTCTAAGAGTGCTATCTGGGACAAAGGCTTTGCCTTGCTGGGAAGGCCAATTATCTGGGGACCAATTAGCTGCAGAACTTCATCAGTAAGACAGTGGTGTGCCAACTCATCAGTATTTCAAAGGAAATACAATGGATATTCACAGAGGACAGTTCTTTGCTGCAATTTGATGGCTCCTGACCCCTGGAAGCCATTCCATGGTTCTGCAGGGGGGCAGCATGCCACTTCTCATAATGGCATAAGTTCCCTTCATGTGCCAGAGCATCCGAGAACAAACAGGAACAGCTCTGAAAGATAAGGGAGAGACTGGGAAAGGGGATGGGGAAGAACCAGAGCAGTAAAGGCAGGACAGGCAGCTTTGTTAAGAAGCTGGAAAGATGTGAACTGGAAACGTGACTTGGCCAAACAGGAGAAGAGAAGACAAAGGCAATCCAGAATGCAGAGAAGGCACAGGGATGTGCAGCTGAAGCTCTCCAGGAGTCAGATGAGCTGAAGTTGAACTTTTGAGGTGCTTCCAAGCATGTTCTGTGCCATTTGCACCAATTACAGGGCTGCTGTCCAGCCTGCCCACCAGTCTGGAGCCTAATGTGGAACAGGAGGAGTCTTAATATCTCTGTATCAGGAAATGGGGATTTAACCTAATTTTTTCAAGCCCTAATTACATCCTTATTCTTCCTAATACTAAGCTAATAAATGAGGAATTCCAGATTCCACCCTGGCATTTCAGCACACCATAAAAAGCACACAACAGATTAAGCAACCATTAGCTGTGTCGTTCATTCTCAGCCAGTGCAGCTCCAGTGCCACATATCACAGATGGGTTTAGCAACTGATGTTCTGCGCAGGCAGGAGCAGCAGGGTGGGCTGATTAAACCAGAGTAACAACATAATTTGGTGCTGCTTCTTCTGTTTTATTGTAATAAGTTTGAGTTGGTTTGTGCTTTCTCCTTTCAGTCACCAGTGCAATTTTTTTCGATGGAAGAAATCCAGTTCCGGTGTCAGCATCCCCAGAGCAGAGCTCACTACAAAAGAAGCCACGAGCACCACGGTGCTTTTGTGGGACTGTGCTCCCTCATGTCTCCATTAAAGAATGAACCACCGTCAGATGCTTCATTTTTCATCCCGTCGTGGATGAAACACCTTCTTAATGTCTTTCACATCAAAGAAATAATTTCTTTACGTGGTATTATCCAATCTGTTTTCCATTCCCAATCTCCATTCCCTTGGAAAGCTGAACACTAGTTGGTATTCAGTGAATAAATTGTCATGACTTTTATTAATTATATCAGGTTGTTCAACACCTAAGATAAGGGAATTACTGCTCTCAATACCAAACAGCAATGCCGCTCCTGTCAGGAGAGAGGGGTGAGAGGAACAGGTGAAAGCTCCAGAATTAACATTTCACCAGTGAAACGTGACTTTCATCAGTACGTCTAAGCCCCAAACTCTCCTCAGAACTCTGGCAATAGAACGACACCCTCCTCCCAGCTGGAGCAGCTGCTTTCCTGGGCACCCCTCCTGTCCAACCCCTCCGCGCTGTGTGAGCACACTCTTGTCACTGCACCAGCAGCACGCTGCAGTGCGTGCAGTGCTGCAACCCAGGCTCTGAAGTCACCACTGAGCTTTAAAAATCCACAGGCTGCAGTTCACAAAGCTCAAGTTAATCTGCAGCTTGGTGCCTGATTCAGGGAAGCAAGAACAGGCTGCTCCAGCTCCTAAACGGACAGAATTTATTCAACACCGTCCCAGAAGAGAGAAAGGTTTTGTTCAGAGCCTGCAAAGAAGATATGGGAAGGAATATATCTGAAAAGAGATGCAGTGTCCCACAGGAGGAAGGACCAGCTGCACCTCCAGCAGCGAGCAACAAAGCAACTAACAAATCAGCCGTGTCCTCCTCCCCTCGCAACTCATCACATTTCCAAAGAAACAGTGAAAACCAGCCAATTTAGTTCGGTCCCCAGCTGGTCTGGCACCTTTTCTGCAGCTGCAGGAAAGAAGTAAGACAGAGACACATGTAGCCTCACCTGGGGCTGGAGGTCTGCACGTGGCAGGGAGTGCATTTGGGAGGAATGGCTGGCAGCAACAGAGCAGAAGATCTGAGAAAACTGAAGGGAAAGGGGGAGGACAACTTGTAGTGTTCCTTTTGTCTTGCTTTTTCTTTTTTTTAAAGAGGAAAAACTTGGAGAAGGACGTATCTGCACAGCCCAATTCCCAACTGCACGTTTCAGTTTTGAGACCAGACATGAACAGGCTGCAGTGGTGTGAATTGTTACAATAACATTAAAAATTCAGCAGAACTCATTATCCTAAATTTAATCTCTCCCTCCGAATTTCTGTCAGACTCATTATGTTGGTTCCCTTTTTGACATGGTTTAAGCTCCTCCAGAGAGCAGCTGTACAATAGCAATAATAATGATTAAATTGCTGTCTAAAGCTTCACTGGACATCAAAAATAAGTAGATTAAATTCACACTTACAGCCACTTTGTAAAGAAAATTATCAGTGTACCAAAATGGTGGAGCTTCTGATATATCGTTATGGAATAACTAAACACCAGCTCACAGTCCTACAAGCCTCATGGACACAGGGCTCCAAGGGGTTGGGTCACTACCCTCATGGGAGGTTGGGTTTTCAACGAAGCAAAAAGCTGACATTTCATCCAAATATACCACAAACTCCAGCTTTGGAAAGCTGATCCTTCCTGCCATGTCAGGGCTCCTGCCCTGCGCTCTGCCCACTGTCCCCCATGGCCACCCAGCCCCAGGTCTCCTTCTGCAGCAGGGGACACACAGAGGGCTGATGAGGAGAGACCCGCCACTGCCATGAGGCTGGGACACAGACAGGAGGCTTCCCAAGTCGTTGCAGGTGTTGGACTAGGGGCAGTGGGATACATTTAGTTTTTGCAGGTCGTATTTGACACAGACTCCAGACTCCTCAGAGAACTGTGCTGCCAGGCACACACAGTAGTTCCTCTGCATTTAAACAGTCTGCTGGAGCACCCCAAAACTGTCTGCTTTTTCCAGCTGTATCAGGAGGCCTAAAAGAAAATTGTTTAACACTTCAAAATCTCTTTAATTTCTGATTTTACACAGTTACATCGAAAGTGTCACTATACAGGGACACAGTGTTTAAAGACACACCACCTCTTCTCAGTAAAGGACCCCACTGAGATCACTGAGATTTAATCTGTACTCTAAATTAAAACACACGTCAGAGTTTTCTTGAGGACAAGTAATGCAAGCACATGCTTACTTTTTGGAGGAGAGGTTTAAATAGAGCTATATATAGAAGAATATCATCAACCAAATTTGTAATTAATTCCAGCGACTCATTAACTGTAGGAGTGAAGTCACCGGAGCTTCACTAGTTTATGAGGCCACTGGATGGGTGTCCATTTACTTACTAAGGTCTGTAAATCATGCCAGAGTTTTATTAGGAGGTGTGATGACTAATGGAGAGACTGTCCATCAGAGCTGCAAAAACCAGAACAGCTTTTTAACTGAAATTCCACTTTAGTGCCCAGGAGTAACAATATATAAACTTTGTGCTAATTTTCCCTTGAATTATTGATATTCCCACTGAGCATCAGTAAAACTGACCTTTAGCTGCCCTGGTAAGTCATGGTGAAAAGGGTGGAGATCTCGAGCTATGCCGGGTCTGTGCGCTCAGTCCTTTGAAGAGTGCTGGCTGTGTCCCAGTGTGCATCCCTAAATAAACCAAAACTGAACTGAAAAGCCACTTTGAATTATTATTAACAAGCACTGCACTATTTTAATTGGTGCCCTGGTGAATATTGGCCTAAGCGTGGGGACAATAAATTGCCTTACTGTCTGAAATTTCTATTTCGAATCCAACAGTAAGAAAAGTCCCCCAAAGCCAGAAGAAACACTGAAGTACACAATATTGTCCCTGAGCACATGGTGAGAGCTGAGAGCACCAGGTCTGGCAAGGGCTCTCCGTGTGTCCACACAGTGCTGGGCAGGCAAACTCCACCGGCCTCAGCATCAAACCAGCAGTGGTGATTGAGTATTTGAGGTCAACACTAAAACAGTCCAGTTTCTGTATAACAGGAATGTTTGGCAACTGTATTACTTTAGCTTCTACAAAAGCTGTGTCTTTTCTGGAGTCTGAGGGAAAGCATCTTGTGGAGTCCCACTGATGCTGGACCTTGGTTTTCCAGCATCACTCGGAAGTCAAAGCAGCACAAAAAAGAGTCACGTCCTCCTACAGAAAGCAAGAACTGAGCCAAATCAACCTCCAAGTAAGCTTCATCAGTGCTGTTGCCACCCCCTATTCATCAGGAACAATGAGTGCAGGCATTGAAATTCCACACTGGTTTGATAAACAGAGTGCTGTTTTTTTAGTATGTCACATTTAGGCAAGAGAACAGATTCTGGCTGTAAAAAAGGTACCCTTGGAACCTGCTTTTATAGTTCTTGAAATATTTCTCAACAGTGCTCTCATCACATGCATTTAAACAACCGCAGCCTCAGGAGTGTAGTAACCAATAGCAAATCCGCTGACTTTTCCAGAGCATAAATGCAAGTCCTACATGCAGGTCACAATTTAATGAGTTCACAGGCAACAAAGACCCCAAGCGAGAGGGGAATCAATGCTAATTACGACAGGGAATCCCAGTGTCTCCAATGCATCTGTAGTGTCACTCACCTGCAACCACCAACTTTTCACATATTGATTTTAAGGTTAGCACCAGGCGCAGCACCTTGATGTGGAACGTGGCCCTCTGCCCTCAGATTTGCACCGACAGGGATCAGACAGACAGTAATTGGTAGGGGGAAAACATCCCATACTCCCCAGGCATAACTGGAACAAAAGAAAACCCAGATTCATGAATATTTAGCAAGTTTCCACACTCTTATGCATGACAGATGTATTTTGGTTTTAAAAGAATGTCAAAACCATTCACTGCGGTTCCCTTGTGTGATTGGAGTGCCCCTTTTCTAGGAGCAGTTCTTTATGTGGCTCCATCCCACATCTATTTCCTGAGGATTGGTTTGGGGCTGGAGCTGTTCAGGAGGCAAATGGCATCCATACAGATATCTTTTACTTGGAGCCTTTTGAATTACATTTATCTTTGGGCTTTGAGGTTGTTTACATCTGCTATATATCTGCCAGGAGTTCAAGTATTTCCTAGTCACTTCTCCCATCAGTTCTTTGAAAAGACTGCCAAGCCAAAGGAATCACACAAACCCACAAGTGCCACCTGAGGAGGAGTATGTGAGCAGCACCTTACACCAGACAACAAGCCCTGCTGGCATCCTGACCAGCCTGGCTGTCAGGGGCTGGCACACAGCACTGCCCTGTGCCACAGCCAGAGCCACAAGCTGGGGACACGTAAGGTTCGCTGTGCCAAGCTGGCTAAGAGGGGGTCAGGAGCCACAGCCACCCTTCCTGGGCCAGCCCAGCCCTGGGCACCTTCTCACCTGTGGACAGGTGAGGTGAAGCAGGAGCAGGAGGGTTTCTGGGCTCCACCCTGTGCCACCAGCACCTCCAGTGCCCAGGCCTCCCCTGGGAGGGGGCATGGCCAGCTGTACCTACAATGCCTCTTCCATGGGGACCCCATCTTTGCCCATGTCTTTGGAATGGGAATACGAGGGTGGAGCTGCTGGAAAAGCCATGCAAGGGGCAGGGGGGTACACAAAATGCTCCATCCATGACTTTAATGCCTGGTGATAAAATGCTTTATCCATTCTGAAGGACAATATTTAAACAGATGCTGTTAGTGGTTGTATTTCAAAAGTCAATGGGGCTAAATAAATCTAAAATTTACTTCTACTAAAAATGTTACAAGGCCAAGCTCTTTTTATTCTTTAGGTGTTCAATTAAGCAAAAATCCAGAGATCTGCTGGAGAATTTAAGACTGCCATGAACAGGAAAGCTTTTCAGTTAAGCTTTCATCTCTTTATGTAAAGAACTAAATTGATGATTTTTAAATAATTTACATCCCAGAAGCAGTGTTAAAAAAATATCCCAAATGGAGCTAAAAGCATCGTAAATATAATTTCCTGTCAGATTATATGAAATACCCTGATGAATGAACAGCTCTTAAAAGCACACTAACAGCAGACCTAGAAGGTCTGACTCCAGGTTTCTGAAAACACCAGCTTCGAGCAGCTGCTGTTTGACTTCAGCTCTGCATGCCCTGAGCTAGCCCTGAGTTATAGAAGTATGAGTGAGCACTTTTTTTTTCCCTTTCTCTGATTTATTACGTAGATGCTCATGTTTTGAAGAGCCTCTTCCATCTGACAAGCAAAGGGAAACTAGTCATCAAACGAGAATTTGGGGAAGGGGAGGGAGTCATGACTGTTTACCAGCTCAATAAAGATCCTTTTGAACACATCACCAGCTGTCAATGAACGCAAATGTCTTTTAATTTCCTTTCAGCGTGTGCACGTGGGAAGGGATGAAAGAGAGGAGGGAGTCTGTGTTAGCTCTGCTGTTACACTGCTGAATTAAGACAGCCACCTACCCATCATCTACTTCTAAATCCCTTTTGATTTTCAGAGACAACTGACATTTCACAGCCTCCTGTTGCCCATCCTGCTAAAACGTTCATATATCCAAAGGTTCAGATGGCTGCAGCCATCCAGAACAGAGTGTCAGAAATTAAAAGCAATCAGGGAGAACAAAGCCCAGTGACGAGTGTTCGGTTCTGAACTTGCTGGGAAAGATAAGATGAGCATACAGTCAGCTTGCGTTATGAGTCATCCTTTCCTGATATTAATGCAGTATTTATTAGCACTGACTCCTTTCCTCGTGATTTCTGCCAGTTCTGTTTTCACACCACGTTCACCATCACAGCTTTCCCATTTCTGTGCCCAGCCAG
The DNA here is from genome assembly GCA_013396755.1 of Sclerurus mexicanus. Lineage (NCBI taxonomy): Eukaryota > Metazoa > Chordata > Aves > Passeriformes > Furnariidae > Sclerurus > Sclerurus mexicanus. Next base: position 1,045,010 of record VWZF01001080.1, read on the forward strand.
CACAGTGCCCAGCATGCCCAGCTGGCCCAGCTCACGCTCTCTCACGTTCTTTGTGTCCTGTACCCCCGTTGTGTCAGCAGCGTGTTCCTCTGGATGCTGACTTCTTTTGCAGCTGTGTGTGTTTCTAGGTGATGGGGCAGCATTGGTGAAATAAAAAGTGACAGCCTACATCAAGAGTTGTTATGATGCTGTCATTTCAATTTCCAAACAGATGGAGCCAGCACAAATCGAGCGCAGCTCTTTGGACACACTAGGAGGTTTCAGCATGATGGTGGAACTGACCTCTGAGCCCAAGATGTGGCACTGTTATTCAAAGCACAAGGGATTATCTCACCTGTCCTGCCACCTCCTCCAGCCATCAGTCAGCGATCTGGGTACCATGGAAAAGGGCCATGCACCTCTGCTCAGGAGTCCTCTCAGCACAGCACTGACACCAGAGCCACTGCTCCCTGTACACCTGGCAAGTTTCGTGCTCCTGTACACAAGGAACAACTTCGGGCTATTCCACCAGCCTCCAGATCACCGGCCACCCATCACTGACTCTGCATGAAGAACCTGGCCCATCCCCATGTGAGCTCACCTGCTGAGTTCTGAGAGCCTAAAGCAACAGGAACCAAGAAAAAAATCATCCTGGTGTCCCATACCACATGATTGCATGGCTGACACCTTCATCACAGTGTACCTGCAGGTCATAGGGATGGGAAGGGTACAACCTGCTCTGTCACTCTTTCCACTGGGCGAAGACTATTTGACGATACTCTGCCAGTGGCACAGAAAGACACCTCACTGCCTTTTTTTTGTTGGTGATGTGAGCGGCCTCCTCATTTGCTAGCCTCTTCTCACGGCTGGACTGAAATTCAAAACAACTGCTACAGCCTTTGATGTTTTCTGAGGCAGGAGGAGTGCCATTTGGGCAGCCAAGGAACATTACAGCTTGTGGAACTATCATTAAAATCTGAAAAACCTGCCTTGGCATCAAAACAGCAAACACACCTTCTCACTGCTGTGATGATAAAGGTTTATATTTCACTACACCAGTGAACTCTGATTATTTTGCAGAGCCAATTTCCATCCCCAACAATTTAAAGGGTGTGAGAATTTGTGCCCTTGTGGGTACAATTTGGAATGTTTTTAATATGCTCATCAAGGGATCAGGACAGAGCAATCATCCTCCTGGGATTTATTACCAGCGCTGCAAGAGCAATTACGTGGAAGCTGTCCCGGTACTAATGCCACAAAAAAACTTAAGATTGGATAGAAATTAGTTACTAAGGCCAGTTCCATACTGTGTCTTTGGGAATGTAAATGACATACAATGGCTGTCCAGCTTCCCACTAGATCCAAGCCCTTGCACCATCCATGGCTGAGATGCTCCATGGGCAGGAACACGGAGACGAAGGCTGGGCCACTGTTCATACCTGCCTGCTGCCCTCAGTGGGTGTTGCCATGACTCCGAGCTGCATCCCACAGGGACGAGCTGTCTGTCCAGTAGGCTGACAAGGAACACACGGCTGCTGTTAGCTGAACAGCAACAGTTTGGTCTCAGGGCAGTTAAACTCTTTGGTTACCTGTGGTCTACCATGGATGCAACTCTTCCAGGTGCAGTCCCAGCCAGACCTGGCAGCCTCGCCCTACGTTGGTGATGGAAATGCCACAGCTGAGTTGCCCATGGTCTGGCTGCCTGCAGGACACAGGGTCTCGTGCCAGGTCACCACGCTGTTCTGTGGAAGGGACAGCAAGGCCTTAGGAGCAAATGGTATGTCCAAGAGGAACATCCAGCAAACCACCATGAGAGCTGAGAACAGACACCGAACACTGCTGTAACACCTGTCCCACCTTCCACACAAACCTGTCCTTCGGGCGGCAGGGGGTTGACAGGCAGAACTCTTAGAAGAGGTAAACAGTGCTCAGCAGAGTAGACGGTGGATGCAGGCATTATGAGAAATGCTCAGTGTTTCCTTCCGTTCAGCCTGAAATTCAGAAATGATAACAGCTGAACCCTAAGGAGAGGAGGATGAAAGGGCTTTGCTCCCAGGCGCGTGACACTGCTCCCCTTTGTGGGACCAGATGCGAGGAAAGAGAGCAGAGAAGAAAAGCAAAGCTGGAGCTGAAAGGCTCTTTTTTTTTTTCCTTTTTCCCTTTTTTAAAAGAAAGAACAAAATGAAAACGATCCTGAAAGAACAACTCTTCCTTTCAAAGCCATTAGTTTGGGAAGCTGGCTGTAAACGGGTACATTTTTGAAATGTGGCTGCAGTTACCAAGCAACAGCTGAGCCCCTGCTCTGCTGCCAGCAGCACCTCCGAATTTGGGGGAGGCAAACCCGCAGCTCTGCCCCCCAGGACAGTGAGTGCAGCCAGGCAGGCCAGAGAGCCGGCACATGGACGTGGAGCCAGGACCCTTCACACAGAGTGGCCACAGCCCAGCCCTGCTCCAGAGCAAGCTGGGCCATGGGAAGTAATTAGGGTGGCAAACTGATGGAGGCATTGCACTGACAGAGGATGGAGGAATAGGGAGAAGAGGAAATCTGAAATCAGTGCAGTAACTGCAGCAGAAGAGTCCTGGATTTATATGGGCATGACTATGAGCATAATTGGATGTATATTACTAAAACTAAGTCAAACAGCAAACAAAACTCTACATTAACATTCACAATTTTCATACACATTGGCCACTCTGTAGTGCTTTGCAGGGTTTTCTACAGTTCAGGGATCAACAATGGAAAAAAAGAAAACAAATCCTCTGGTATCCAGCCTTTCCAGGCTGAAAAACCCACAACTCCAGAGCTCCACCATGTTTCATACCAGTAACTCCACACAAGAATATCATTACATTTTTTCTAATCACGAGCTGTTCTGTTACCTCCATTACTGTTCTAAATGAGAATTAGGCACAACATGTGCTTAATTTAGGCTATGAGTTGAGCTGGCAAAAATCTAAGCTTATATCCAAACCATAAAAAGAGCTGAGGAGTTTTATTTCCACCCATTTGCTGAAGAGAACCGGGCACAAAACTTCACAACCTCACATTGCCCCAAACATCTCCCAGCAGCCTCCATCCCCGAATGCCCTGTGCTGACTGGGGCTGAAGGCTGGATTCAAACCTCTTGGCTCAAAGCATTAGGATTCAATGTCATTTGAGACTGCTGAGGATGCCAATACCAAAGACGCCCATCTACATGTGCTCTGTTCATCCCATAAAAAATTAGAAAGTGCACAGGAAAGCTGTGCTGGGGATAACTGAGAAAAGAGCTATTTTGTGGCACTCCTCTGCTTCACTCTGTGAACTATCACTAATGGGACTGGTATTATCTCCTCACATAGATACATTTCACTCTTTGCGTGCCACCAGGCAACTCCGCAAAGAGTTTTTTCAGTCTTGAAACTCACTTTCTGCATTGCTGAACATCTGCTTGTTCCAATGGTACAAGAAAAGCAAACTGAGCACCTCAAGTTCACCATTTCTCCATCATTCCTCTCCCTACATTCCTCTGTCCTCCCTGTGTGATCTCTGACCCTTTGGATTCCCCTCTTGTGGTTTGCCATGTTTGTTACTAGCGATGAATGTAAAACTGGTGGGAGGGGGCAGCTTTTGCCTTAAAAAAACTAATTGGCCAACTCAGTGGTGCTGCCAGACAATAAATGAATCCATGGACACCAGAGCCAGCAGACTAATTGCCACAGCTCAAGTCCTCCTCCTTTCAAAGCTGGGAAAAGGTGGTGAGTGAGGCCAGTTTGCAAAGAGCACTGCACAGCATCTGAACTCTCATTTAGTCTCTGAAGAGGTGTGATCTTTAATGTGCCAGGTGGTCAGGGCTCTAATTGCTGCTGGTTCCTGGTAATGACCAACTAAGCCAGCACGGGACAAATCCCCAGTTTAATGCTCCAGCAACCTCACTTTTCTCTACAGAATCTGAAGTGGAGTCTGTGAAGGTTTCTGAGAGGTGCTGGTGCTGCTGTTTTATGAAATGGGTGGACACTGGAGATATTCAAATGCTTATGGCTCAGGTGACCCACTATCTACTAAAGTTTACTATGGTCCACTAAAGGTAAAGAACAAGACATTACTTGCACTTGTCAAAAGATGAAACCTTCAAGCGGGAAAAAAAAGCAGATTTATTTGACTGAAGACATTAGCTGGTGTTGCTTTGTGATTACTGCAGGGTAAGGGCTTGTCATCCACATTGTTCCTTCACACCATCTGGCTGAGCAGTGACAGCAAAGCCCCCTTGAAATCCAGCTCTGGGTCTGAATGGGAGTGGGGAGGCAGCACCTTCAGAGCATGGTGTGGGGCAGGACCCGCTAGAGACCTGACTAAGCAGTGACCCAAAGTGCTGGTCAAACTGCCAGTACATTGGCCTTTCTTCCTTTCAAACAAACAGCTGCACTGAGAAGATAATACCAGTCGCAAACATCAAAAGGCTATACTCAGAAAAACACCAGGACTTTAGGCTAAATGTGTTTTCTGCGGCTGAAAAACACTCAAATAGGAAGGACACTGCTGATCTGGCCAAGGGCTGTCTGTCTGCCCTGAGCTCAGCACAAAGGGATCCCACAGTTACACACAACTCCAGGAAGGAACACACGTCCAGGTACCATCTGAAGCAGGAACATCTTGAATTGCAGGAAGTGCAGCACCTCCCCCAGTGTCACTGCAAATGGCCTTGCTGTATCACAGACTGTCTCTTATGACTCAGAATGTTATTCCCCAAATCATAATCAAATCACCTCTAGGATTACAGGGCATAAAACCATTTCTGCACACATACTGCAACACGCTCAATACATTCTCAACCAGAAACACTACTGTGTTCTACAAGTCCCAATCTCTGAGTGGTGCTTTTAGCAGATTTACCTTTACTAGCCACCTAGTAACTATTCCTTGGCATCACCATTACCTCTTCATGGTCAGGTCACAGGACACCCTCAATTTAGTGTCTTTCACATGAAGTTGTACGCACAAAGACCAGCAGAGATCAGCAAAATGCTGATTTTTACAACAAAACTAACCATTCATTCTACCCCAAAACTCATGCACAAATGCTTATTGACTCTGCTTGGTGCCTCCCCCGAATCCCATCCTGCCTACTAACAACACCCAGCTGCTTTGGTCCTTGTCAACAGGACAGGAAAGCCATGTTGTCATCTGAGTTTTGTCTCACCTATTACATTCCATTTCCCAGGGATGTTAAACGCAGCACCACCACCTTCTCATGTAGCAATATGTGCAATTGCCATCTGTTTTGCTGGCACTTCTTCAAAAAATATTTAAATATCTGTGGAACTTACAAGAGTGCAAATGAAACATGACAAACCGTAACACAACATAACGTCCACCTGGAGTAATGGAATATCAGCAAGTTCACAATGCTTGAAATGGGAAAAATCCCTGTCCAAATGCTCACAGTCCCATCTCCCAGCAGTTTGCCAGAACTCCCTCCACACCCACTTGTGTGAGAGCAAGCTTGTTCCCAAAATGTGCACATGCTGCTTTCCCCAAACCTTTTCCATTTTCAGCTGGATCAAAACATTTCCCTGTTGGTGCCAGAGAATAATCACAGAAGCAGTAAGGAGCTGCACAGCTTAAATATACACAGCACAAGGAACCACCAGCAACATCCTGACCAAAACTCATCCTATTTACCCGTTCCTTTTTCACTTTTCTTTAATAAACCAGAAGCTGAGCAGCAGGAACAGCTCTAGTTACAGCAATCCTCATTTATTTATGCTGTGAGTTTACCTTCACCTTTCAAATCCCTCCTGAATTTGTAAATTAATTTGGCTTTTATGTATTGCATCTCTTACATTTTCAAATGTTATTTCACCCTCACTAGGAAGGTGTTCAAGACCCTCACCTGTGTGATCTTTTTTGTTCATTTCTCTTTTAAAGGGTCATTCCTTCAAGCCCTCATTATTGGGAACTGCTTCTGTCCTTTCAGACCCCAAAAGTGCAAAGTGCAATCAGCTGCTACCAAAGCTCTGCCCTACCTTAGCAGCAACGACAGTAGGAAGGAGGAAACTCTGGAGCTAGAGGCTCCAGAGCCAGACGGGCTGATTTGGGCTGCACCTTCCAGCACCTCTTCCCAGCATTTTGAACCACCCTTGACCATCACCTGAAGCAGATGCAGCAGTGTGAGCCCCTTTGCTGCAGCATCACTCGAGCAGAGCACACAGTGCTGCCAGGCAGAGCAGCACCACTGTAGTTTTATTCCCACAGCTAAAGCAAACTCTGAGAGATACCTTAGGAATGTAAGATCCCTCACTGATCTGCACAATCTTCAACAAATGCTCTGTGCATGGCACTTGACATATTTGTTGGGTGCTCTGAGATCATGGGGAGTTTTGACAAGAATCGTATCAGACTCAATCGTTTTCCCCACATTACCCCTGATACGGTATTTATTCTATAAATGCAGTCATTGGGAAAAGAGAGTGACGTTGACAACCGCTGCACTAAACAGCTGTTTTGCTCAGTTGTTTCATGAAATAACTGAAAATTGTAGGTAGGCATTACATGGAATGCCTAACACCAGAGTATTTAGGATTATTAGATGAAAAGGACAAGAAAAGTATTTGCTACATTACACTCCTTTATGAAACCTCACAGTCTTTTAGAGATTTCTTCTCGAAACCACACTGGCAAAACCTGTCACTTTCCTGAACTCATCCTCACTGCTACAATTGAACCTATTTTCTGGAGTGACTGAAAGTTTGTCATTTAGCACAAAAACTGCTCCCACAACAGGATTCTAAAAGTAATGCCACTCATTCCACAATTTCTGTGCTGTATTTTGTTCAACAACCATGCAGAACCACCAAGCAGAGAAAGAAAGTGCCCAGGATTTTACTGAGTCGCAGACTGCCTCCAGCTGCCACTCCTCCCATCAATGACTGATTTCACAGCATGACCATAACACACACACAGGCTTTACTTTCACTGTTTTCCCCTTTTTCTCTTAGTATTACTAGATATAGTTGTTTGATGTCTGCATCCTGCTCAGATAATCCTTTGAATTTACAGTCTGATCCATTTCCCTCTTAATTTAGTAGGAGCTGCAGCAGACACACACGGGTGCTGTCAAGGCACAACTTTTCTGCAGAGAATGGGAGTAACACAGGTGAGAAAACAGTGCCAGCAAATCACAAGAATAATTTCCTCTAGCTCTGAGCCTGAAAACATTTGAAACAATCTCCCACATCTCTCTTCATCATCAACACCACTCATGCGTTTTGCCATATAGTGCATGGCATTCCCAGCTTCTCCATTCCAACAGCGGGTGTTCCCAGGAGTCCCCCCTTCACGGGGGCAAGGGTGGTGGCACGGGGGCTGGTATTGCTGGGTGCTGAAGGCCCATTATTCACCTCCACCACACAGTTTCAGGTGGGCTTCTCTGCTCATCCTTCAGAGCGATGGCTTTGCTCTGCCATGCTCATGGCTGTGTTGGTGCCCCAAACACAGAACAGATACTTCTCTTCAGGGCATTTAAACTGCAACTGTGAACAAAGTGCAAAACCAAAAACAACACCCCCCTTTCCCCAGTCAGGCTGGATTAAACAGAGTTGAGCATCTCACAGCTCTGAGGCAGAGTGTACATTGCAAGGCCAAGCTCTGCTCATGAGGAACAGGAAAATTCCCCAAGGAGTGGGAGAAAAACAGTATTACTAACCAGATAGAAAATTAGGGAGTGGAGATATTGTGCCCAGGGGGCTGCCAGTGCTCACCCCGAGGAGCCAGTCTGGCCATGCCCCCAGTGGCACTGCCTCGATGGTGACCTGCCATATGATGCAGCATCAGCAGGGGACACAGAGCACCTCCCACCCCCACCCCAAAACACTCCACTACAATAATTTCAGGAGAGGGGAGTGTTGCCATCTCCCCTGGGTACAACACTACCCTTCCTTTATTTACCTTGCTGATCTCCCCAAAATGGGTCTGGTTTGAGTTTTGGGCAGTGGCCTGACACTGCTGTTTGCAGACTGTAACCCCTGAGCCAGGTCACCTCCTGGCCAGCAGGGCTCTTGCCCAGGGATGAACCGGGTCTTGTAACTCAACATGTGGCATTTCGTACACAAAGTCCTGGAAACAAGCTGGCATTAAAGAGGGCTCAGTGGAGCTGGGGTGTTGTTTTACAAACCCTGCCAGTTTGTCTGGGCTTCACCTGTGTTCAGAAATTGAGGCAGAGCAGCTGCGAGACCCCTAAACAATAGTGGTTGTTTTCACGTCAAATCTGTGCAAACAGCTCATATGTCAAAGTGACAGTGTGTCCCTGGGACGCTCCTCACACACAGCAGGTCTCTCTGGTGCTGGTGCTCACTCCTGCAGCACAGGTCCCCAGCGGCTGTACCTGTCCACACACATTTCATCCCCATACACGCACACTGTGGGGCACGTCCAGAGTCTGGTACATTTTCAGCATAGTTTTTCTCGCTGAGAATGCTGAACGGCATTTCCTGCCACTGTTCCACCTGGGCACAAGTCCTGCAATTCTAGCGATTTAGGCCCCAACCCAGCACAACATTTAAAAATGTTGTTACATTTAGCAATTGATCAATTTATTTTCAGTAAAACTAAATTAACTTCACGCTTTTACAGCCTTAAGGCTGTACACACACATAAAGGTTGTGATCTAACAGATGCACAACTTCTTGGGGTGATGATACGCCTCCACTCATCAGTATTTTAAAATTTGAATGTTAAGCTGCTAAGTCTCAGGGTTCCCAGTTATTCAGAATTCACCAAATCACCATAGGATTGCAGCCCTGTCAGTACATCAGGTCCTAGAGAACATTTGTTAAGAGCAAAAGCACTTTAGCTGTTCACATTGAGCTGAACAACCAAGTCCCTCTTCTCCTAAGTTGTGTGGAGATGGGAAAGACAAGTGCCATTTAAGTAGTGTCAACATCAAATGCGTTTTGGGGTTCAGCCCCCACTCACAGGGTGCACGGCATGGGGAGATCCACACACCTGATCACCAAAGCCCACAGCGCTGGTCAGAGCATGAAGCCCTGTGCCACACAGAGAGGAAACAGGATCAGCCCGATGTGGCATCCCAATTCCCTCTTCCCTCTCTCCTTTTAGATCCAAGAAAGCCCCTGAGTGCTGCTTTCTCACAGCCAGGCAGGTGTCTCTGACTCACACTCCCTGGCACAGAGGGAGGAACCAAGGGTCCCATAACTGCGTTAGACTTTGCCTGCAAGGGACGGATATCCAGAGGTTTCATTAAATATGCTTAGGCTCTGGGGTGCTTCAAAACCCCGCGCAGTTCCCGGGATGCAGCCTGCCCCCGTTTAAATGCAGATGCTTTGAGAATAATTATAAATTGCTCAATCTCCAAGTGAAGCGGCAGCAGAACGGAGCCGAAACGTGTAGGGAAGGCTGAGGACACCAGCAACTGCCTTTCAGCTCTCACATTTATAAATAATTTACTTCCAGCCACCTGTGCCCAGAATAACAATTTTCTGCCTGAAATCTCCAAGCTGGTGCCTGACGGCTGCCAGGGACTCGCTTTCCCGGGACCCTCTCGACCTGTTGGGAAGGGGTCCGAGTCTCCAGAGGAGCGGCTCCGGAGGGATCTGCCCCTAGTGGGAAGAGGCACCGAGGAACAAACACTGAGCATCCGTTCAGCTGATCGCATTAGGGCTTCGCGCTGCTGCCGCCGCCGCTCCGCGCTCTGCCGATGCAGCCATCCGTGCGCTTGGACAAACATCCAGGCAGAGGCGATGGGTAGGTCTGGAAACGTCTGCAGCTGCAGAAGGCTGCAGAGCCCTGCCGTGGAGCAGCCGTAGAGGACAGAGGCTCGTTTCCCCGAGCAGGGGAGCGTTATGAAACACGAGTGCGCTGGCTGCGCTTGAGGATTTTGGCAGCGCAGAGCGGAGGCTCCTTCCATCCAGCCTGTTGGCGCAGGAGGCCATGGAGCGGTTCCCTGCCGCCAGCCCCCGCCGGGCGCAGGACCCCGGCACCCCGGCCCGGTGAGACCCCGGCGACACACAGGGACCCCGGGGAGCCGCAGGGACCCGGCGAGGGACGGCAGCGGTGAGCGGCGGAGAGGGGCGGCCGGGGGGGACCCGAGCGCCGCAGGCACCCGGCACGGAGCGGTGCGCGGGATTACGGGGGGACGGAGGAGGATTAGTAGGGGAAGGGCAGAGGGAGCGGGATTTAGCAGCTTTTCAGACGTGCATTACGGCTTTTTATAATATTTCACGGGATTGTCTGGGACTTTGCCTGGCTACAACGCAGGGTTCCTCGGCCGTAAAAAGGAAGGTGAGGTTTTTTTCCTCTTTTTCTCACACTGTTGCAGTGTCTGCCTCTTCGAGCCGTGTGCCAGCTGGCCTGGGCATGGGCAATAAGCGGACAACTTTTTGCAGAGGCTGAGGTATCAGCATTCATTGCAGTCTCGATGGCTGTTTGATTTATTCAATTTATCCACAGCATCTAAGTAGACGGGGCTTAGTGGCATTATTTATAAAGACTGCGGTTTGCTCTCGAGATGCCCTTCCCCATAGCATCCATAGAATATTATACTTGAAAAGTAGGCATGGATACTGCAAGTGTGTTTGTGTCAGCCTGGTGAGGCAGGCTGGAATGCTCAGCTGCTCCAAACAGTTTCTGGAGCGTCACTGTGCTGAACAAATACACTCTTAACAATGTTTAGTAGAAGAATGTTGCAGGATACTGAAGGGTTTATGAAAGACACTTTTAAAACACCTATGATTTAGTTACAAAGCTGTGTGTTATTTTAATTCCAGTAGATTTCCTTGCACACAGGAAAGATCTCATGTCTGGCTCCTGTGGGCTAAAGCAAACATCAGTATATGGTACATTTCTTGCAACATTCTCGTGCAAAACTTCAGCCACACACCATGGAGGGCTTTTGGAAACTGCAGATAGAGCATCGTTTGCTGGGTGCTTGAACTCTTAATATCAAAGGATGTACACCATGCACGAATACTTTATTGTTGATAAAATACTTCTGAGGCTCAGGAATAGTTTGCTGAAAGCTGTCAGTTTATCAGAGAATGGTGACAGCAGCCTGTATGTTACCTCTGGAGCACCTCTGTGTACAGAATGCACACGTGTGTGTGTGTGTGTGTGTGTGTGTGCGCATATGTGCCTCTGAAATGTGGGTTTGCATGCGTCCGCATCTTTTCCATACTGGCGTGGAACCAGTCCTTCTGATCCTTGCATTATCACTGAGTTAGGTAAAATGTATGGGCTTAATATGGGAGAAATACCATATCACCACAGTGTGCTCTCTGCTCAGGCTGTCCCTGAGCACTTTCCAAGTCAGCACTGTTCCACAACAAGCCTTGCTGGACCAGCTGCCTTGCAGAGACTCCTCTGCACCTCTCACCTCAGGCTCTGTGCTCACCAACAACGTTATTGTCCGGATTTACACCTATTTAGACTAAAAAATTGGTCTCAAACAGTGGACTCTCTGGTGAAAGAGCTGCTGGGACTGAATTTGCACAAGTTAGTGCTGACTCTCCAGCCTCAGGCTGCAGCTCTGCTCTGTGACATTTTCTTTCCCTTCCAAAGCTGAATTATCTGTCACTGTAAAACACCTCCCATATTGAATACAGGGAATATAATGTATGTTTTAATTTGTGTTATTTTCAACTTGATTTGACTAGTTTATGGACTGTAGAGTTTTTTGTCTGTCTTCCTGCTAACTGCCTAGAGATTTTTTCCTGCTTTATTAATCACAGTTCAGCATTATTTAAAGGTTTTAACACAGTCTCAGAATCAAAGATAACTTTGCAATCTGATTACATCTTGTAGCAAGCACCCGTGTAGCGAGCAGTGGTAAACTTGCTGGGAAACCCTCTTAAGCTGCAATACTTGCCACCACACCTTGTGGAGAAAGTGGGGAGCTTCATTTGTAGGTTGTTGGCAGACCTTACAGGGAGACAGGTGTGTGGGGTCAGCACAAACCCATCCTGTAGCAAGAGTAACTCTCTAAGTCGGAAGAAGTGCTTGAGGAAGTGCCCACTGCTTCCAGCAGCCCCAAGGATGAGGCCGGATCCTTTGGGAAGGCAGCTGGCATGGTGCATCAGGGCAGCCTGAGGGTCCCTTCACTTCTGTGTCACCAGTCACTCCTTGCTTTACTGAAAATCCCTAGACTGTAAGCTTAATTTTGATGGAAAAGGGGTGGAAGAGACAGTTTCTAGAAATATTTAAAAGCCAGATTATTTTCTAAATCACAGCATCAGAGGTGACTTGAAAGGAAATGAGGAAAACACCTTTTGTCCTTTTATCAAACCCTAAGCAAGCTCTGCAGCAGCAGAACTGACAGATGTGTGTTTCACATGGAGGGTGACTCAGGCCATGCCCAAGTGAAGCACAGGCACTAATTCATCCTCAGCCTTGTGTGCCCAAGCTGCATGTTTCTGCCTTGGAGCAAAGAATGAAATCAACTTGAGTTTTCCACTTACCTTGCAGGAAGGGCAGGGATGAAAAAACCAGAGAGCAGCAGAACGGGTGCAGTGGCAGCGGCTGCAGGAGCTGTGGGGCAGAGCACAAAGCGGGGTGTGAGGCAGGTCAGGGCTGTGCCCCAGCCCTGCCCGTGCTGGACAGCTTGTGCACTGCGACAAAACTCACATGCACAGGGCCAGTGCGAGGGATGCCTGTCCAGCACCGGAGCTGGAGGGTGCTTCTGCCCCCATCCAAACCCAGACACTCTGGGAAGGCCAGATTGTGAGTTCTGGATGGGTCCCGTTTGAGCATTGCACTGTCACTGCCAGAAAGGTCAACGACCAGGTTGTAGTCCATAGACCTCATCTCACAGAAAAGGACATGGTTAAGTTGGTGAAGGACATGAATATTATAATAACTCTTCATCAAAAATTTCCCCTTTCTTTGAAAGAATATCCAAGGAGAGGTGGTGGTGGAGTTACAAAATCACCTTTCTTTCCTTTGCATGAATTTCTAAATTACCTTGTCACTGAGACAATTCCATATGACACTTTCTTAAGGAGCTAGAAAAAATAACAATGGACCTGAGCCAAGATCCATCAGCATCAACCTGGATCTTGATTTAGGTGGATTTTGGCTTAGGACAGTAGAATACCAAGATGTTTCTTCTAAGCTTCACTTCCAGCATCTGCCACTTTCCACACAAACATGATCCACAGTTTCATTTTTCTCTCTTTTCCCATGATTTGGAAACTGGAATTATATAGAATTTCTCTGTCAGTTCCACTCAAGGTATGAAAGGAGAGCTCAGCTCGACTTTGTTGTCTTTTCTAACCCTTCTCAAACCTGGAAGGATGCTCTGAATACCTATGAAATCGTGGCTGTGAGGAGCACTCACTGTCAGCTATCTCAGAGTTTCTCGGGATGATTTTAGCTATCGGAATAAAGGGAACTGCAGATACTTGGCACAGTCCCAATATCGAATTTGTGGCTTATTAAGAGTTTTACTTCCTGTGTGCATTCATGCAGTATGATGTTTGCCTTGACTTTCCAAACTGCCTTGAGAAAATGGCAGTGTGTATCCAAATGGCAGTGTGTATTCTGTGGGCCGGAATCCTTCAGCTGGGGCCTGACTGACTGCATTTGTCCTCAAAGAAAGCTGACAAAAGAAAGGAGAAATGTGGAAGAGGGATGGATTTTTCTAAAAATAGTGTTCGTGAGTCCAATTCCCTTCAGTTTACAATAGAAAACATCATCTTGCTTCTGTGCCAAGAACTCTGAATTTGCAAAATCCTGCTGGTCTTTAGACAAGACCAACTCTTGATGAGCTGCAGCTGTCAGTGGAGCACTGACCTGAGCTCCTGCATTGAGCGCATATTAAGGGACAGTCCTCAGTTAAGCAACTCTTCACCTGCGAGTCTGGGGCTGCTCTTCAGTGTCTTCAGCCTTTACCAGCATTCATGGCCTCACTGAAAGTATTCACTCTTCCCTTAAGAATTCTGTAGCTGCACCTTGAGCTAGGAGAGCAGAATTGCCAAGAGCTTTACCATGTTTCTTTTAGTTCTGTTTACAAATATATTAATGCAGCTGCCTAGTGTGACATCCTCTGTCACACATTGCAGGATCATTTTGGAAGCAAGGTACTGACCTCCTTTTCCTTATAGCAACTTTTTGGTGGCAAGGGATTCTTTCCTTGCTGAGGGCCCAGCACCCAGTGGATCTCCTGTGCTTCCACTCACCATCCCCAAAGCTGATACTTGCCAGTGCTAGTTATTGCCCTTCCCCACCACCCATTCCCCCCCATCCCCATGCAGCTTTAACCCTTTCATCTCCCCCTTCACCCAGAGGTCTGCTCTGCCACTTAACAGTTCTCATTGCCCATCTCAAACTCCTTTCAATTATCATTTTATGATTGGACAAACAACTCCCTGTTAATATTGTCCTAAACACCTTTGGCTGTGAGAACTGATAAACAGGAATAGAAGACTACTTTTCTTCTGTTTCACTTCATTCATTTTAAGTGAAACATGCATGAAAAAGACAAATGATGCGTTTTCTATTACCAGATACTGGTTCTTTTCTTCTTACTCTTTCCTTTTTAATATCATCATCAAAAGTGATGCACTTCAATTCTTTTAGGCATACTTTGATGATATTGCAATATGCAGTTTATGGAAAAATCAAATGCCAGTTTTTATGTTAGCAGCACTCTCTGCTATTTCCCCACTAAAAGCAACATTTAATTTTTGAGTTGCACATTCGCAGCAGTTGCTGTGGGCGGAGAGTCTGCTTATTTATTTGGTTGGATTTTACTACAATGTACTGTCATGGCAACTGCTCTAAGGGTGAGTGCATCTGGAGGTAATTCATACACATCATGTTGAATGCAGCAAAATTGCCTTGTACCATTTAAACTTTTTCAGCCACTGGGCAAGGGCAAAGTTACCCCTTTGAGACCCAGAAGCAGCTTTTCCTTCGTAAATAAAGAAATAAAGAACCAAACTTGGCAGAGCAACAGGAGCACTGCCAAACGTTTCTTGGTGTTTGGGCGCAGAGCCTGCTTCACAGTTAAATTAAGTCCCATACCTTGGGTGTTTTCTCCAGTTCTGCTGATGCACAGCAGGTTTTACATCCTGCTCACGTGGAGGCAGAACATCACGCGCTGCCCAGGCACTCTTTGGGCAGGTGGTGGCCAGACTGGCCTCCCCTGGCTCCGGGAAACGTTGCCACGTGCTGCCCAGGCAAGTGGCAGATCCTCTCATCCTGGGGATGGTGCAGCCTCCAGCTGCTCCAATTTACATCACCGCAAACATGGACAAACGCTACCAAAATCCACTGACCAAGCACGCAGTGGTGTTAAAAGGGACTAAACTGGGCCAGTGATGCAGTTTCAAGCGTACCATGCCTGACCTCTGCTACATGGCCCTTCTCCAGCCAAGCTGCAGCTCTCAGCATGGCCTGATGAGCTCAAGGGCTTCGGCTGCCACAGCACAGCCTCTCTAACACCAGCAGCTGGGCCCGTCTGAGATCTTGGGCTTGAAGCGTCTCTCCCTTTGTGAGTAAACTAAAAGAGCTATGAAACCCTGAATTACAGCTGGGCAGAGAAGACTGCAAATCTGATGAATTTACCTGGCTTCATCTTGCTCCTGGGGGCGAGGGGAAATCTTAAACCTTTTGAAGCCCTGTGTGACTGTAGCCGTCGCCATCTCCCTGATGAGGCTTCGCAGCAGCGTTTTACCAGGAAGGGTCACCACTTTGTAGTGCAGATGACACCTCGAAGAGCGCTGTGTGCCCAGCCCCTGGCCACTGAGACAAGCAGCCCCCTGCCTACTGACCCAGCCTTCCCTCGAAGTACTGCCAGCTGCACAGGAATCCCCAGTCCAAATCCCCAGTGGTTAATACATGCACACAGCTTGCTTTCAGATCAGACAGCCTCCGCTGAGAACAGCTCGAGTTTCCAGTAGTCCCACGGCAGGAACAACTAGTGAATCAAATCCCACCTATGCTCATAGACAGTATTTCTTCAGATGAATTAGCACAGTAACAACCTGCAGGATCTAATTATGGCTAATTTTCCATTCATCTGTCTTGGTACTTCTGACCCTTTTACTGCAATGCTTGAGCACTCACAACATTGATCAGAGATTTTCAATAATTTAACTTTGAGGGTCAGCTCTTTAGCTGGTGTAAATCAATGCATTTTCTTTGGCTTTGGAGCTGATCCGAAGGGAGGTGTGTAACTTCTTCTGTAGAGAATGCAGTCGGAATTCACTGCAGATGCTACAGCTTGCTCATGCTCCCGCTCCCAAGCCCTTGGAGCAAGCGTAGCATTAAGCACATAGAATATTTCTGGATGTTATTCACTCCTGTACAATTAAAATCAGCATACATGAACATTAACAAAAAAAAAATCAAAAAAGTACCTAAATCAGGTCTTCAAGACCATCTGAATTGTAAGATTAGAGAGAAAGACTCCTGCCTTGTAACAGCCAAGTTTAGGAATTAAGGCTGAAAGGTCACACAAAAGAAATTCAGACTCAATTGACAAAAGATTCAGCTGAGTATTAATTTACTTGTGTCCTAGAAGTTTTGGACCTTTGGTTTTGGCTGCTGTATAAAACACAAAGAATTTGCACAACCACATGGAAAAGGGAATGGGTGGAGACTTACTTGGTAACATTCATTTAATAAAGAGGCATAAGTGAATATCTACAAAACTTTCAATTAGATACTGACACAAGAAATACAGTAAGCAGATGTTCATTGCCAGGACTGTGGATTTCAGGAGTGTGCCCCAATTGCAAGTTAAGCAAAAGCCATAATATTTTGTTTTCTGGAAAACGCTGCATATTTTCTCAACACTTGCCTGGCTCCACAGAGAGGGGATGGACTGGGAAAACAGGAACTTATGGGGAGATGCCAGCTTTTATTTGCCACGGGAGGTTAAAGGTTCCCTAGAGCACAAAGGAGCTTTTCTTGTCCAGACAATCTCATCGTGGTACACATCAGCACAACTAAAGCTGCAGAGCTCAGCAACAGTCAAAAGAGATCTGCTGAACTTAAGATGAAATTTTTTCAAACATTTACTAGTTTTCCTCCATGCACATCAATAGTTGGCAAGATGAATCTACTAGAAAAAAACCAGCAGAATGTCTGGTTTCTGATAAAGCAACATGCACAGCAACTCCCCCATCTCTGTAAATACAGAACCCCCAAATATCCTTCCCGAATAAAGCCCAACTTCATTGTGCTGCGCAGACGTTAATAATTATTTTCTTATCTATTGTGAGTTGATGCAATTTCTTTTTTGCTCTCACACACCCACACTGCAGTTTCTGTCTGGTCTGCATTTGTAGCTCGGCTACTGTTTCGCTGAAAGAAAGGAATTCGGTAATACCTCCCTAAAAAGATGCCTGTATTGTGGCTGCCTGTTCAGCCAGTGACAAAGGATGGAGATGTTGGCCACTGACAAAATAAAGAACTTCTTTTGCAAACGTCCCTACATAAATAACCTCACCGTAAAGGTATTTCTTGCACATTCCAAGGTAAAAGAAAGGAAAGAAAAAAGTCTGAAGATCTGAAACTTGCTTGCACTCAATCAGTTGTTCTCACTGGGTTATAGTTCTTAACGTGCATAATTACAAACAACAGATGGAGAAGTGCTCAGCTAAAGCCAAAAAGGATGGGTGGGGGGAAAGTGACCCTGACGGTGTATATTTTCAATTTGGATTTTAACCAACTTCCCCCCTCGGTATTTCAGATTTCAGCATCGGCTGTTTGGCAGGACATGATGAAGGCGTCGCCCCGGGAGCGTGCGGAGCCTCTGGGCCAGCCTGGTGCCTGAGGCCGGCGGCAGTGCTGCACCAGGCTGGTCTCCGCTGCAGCTGGCTGGGAGGAAGCTCTTCATCGGGACGAGGCACCAAAGTGATGGGCTGAACTTATGGGAGGAACAAGTGCCCGGCCAGGTGGAGATTCGGGGGCCCGTTGGGAGGCGTGAAGGGCCCAGTTTCAGTAAGGGCATGGCCAAAGCTTTCTTCAGGCTACAGAAGTTTCTCCGTCGGACCCAGTTTCTGCTCTTCTTCCTCACGGCGGCTTACCTGATGGCCGGCAGCCTCCTGCTGCTGCAGCGGACACGCTTGGTTATCCAGCAAGGTTCGCGTGGGACCTCCCTTAACCAGGCCCTGGCGGTGCCGGATGAGGTGGCCGGGGTTGGGATCGCGGACCCCAGGGCTCTGCAGGACCCCCGCCCTGGTGCCAGGCTGCTGGTGGGCATGGATGCGCTGCAGGAGCCGGCGCTGGACCAGCGGCACAGCCCGCGCTGGCTTGTGTCCCGCAACTCGGAGCTCAGACAGCTGAGAAGAAGGTGGTTTCACAGGTTCATCAGCGACCAGGAGCCCGTGCAGACGGCGGGATTTAAAGCCATGAAACACGCTGCTGAGCACAAAGGTAAGGGGTTTGCCCTGCCCTTCTTCTGGCACGCACGTAAGCTGTGCCTTGCACGTCCCAGGTAGACACAGGTGAGCACCGCAGTGTGTCCCTGCAGATCTGCCTTTCTCCTCGCTCATCACTCCTTTCAAAACAGTTCTCAGGCATGTGAACGGGCCAAAGTACAAACCCAACCTCCCTGGTCGTGCTGAGCTGTAACTTCCTCCAAAAAAAAGTAATTTTATTGATTGAATGGAAGCTCAGACAGTGCAATATGCTACCCTAATTTAAATTATTTTCTCTTCAAGCAGGCAGAGATGACCATTTTAATTGATTTTCTTTCTCAGAAGAGGGAACACTTTAAAAGTGGATTTTATCAAATTAACTATCCAGGAGCACACAGTAGCATAAGTCTAGAAGTGCCTCCTTGCTGCTAAAGCTTTCTGGCATATACTGAATTCTGCTACTGCAAATGCAATTCAGTGCTCCTGACCTGCCCTTTGTGAGCATCTCTGCAAACATGCTGTCCTTTGGGGGGCACAAGGTGGACCATAAACAGCCGCAAACCACAGATAAACTCTTGGGGTTTGGCAGGTTTGCTGAGAATGTGCAACAGGGCAAGGAGATGCAAGGAGAATACACACCACTGCAGGGGTGCAGCACATCAGTGCCCAGAAAACATGGCACAAACCTGTATCACTTCCAATCCAAATGGAAAGACCTTCCAGTTTGACAGAATCACGAGTTCGCTGTGAGTCTGACTCCTCTGCCCTAAGCACTGCTGGTAAATACCTGCTTTGGTTGGTTCAGCAGGAAGAATGTTAAGAAACTATTAATCCAGAGCAAGCAGAGAAGCAAAACAGGGCTCTGTAGTTGTTCACATTTCCTGCATGGCTTTTTATCCTTATTACTCCCCTGAGAGCTGCATCGTCCAGGCACGTTTGGGCCAGCGCCAAGCCAGCTGCCCATGGTGTTGGGCTGAGCTGGAGCCCTAACCCTGCTGCCACCCCCAATGGCTGAGCATCCCCAGGGAGCAGGCAAGCCCCTCGAGGAGCACACCAAGGGAAGCACCAGGTTCTGCGCTGCCTGACTGCCGTGCCCTCACTGCAGCATCAAAACGTGAGTTTGCAGTCTTTGATGCGCTGCCTTTTAGAAGAACTAGTTGTTCTTGGAGATGTTTCACTGGTAATAAAACAGGAATGGGATCCGGATGACTAGACACCACATTACTAAACTGCTTTTTAGTTTTTTGAATAAATTTACCCAAAACAAAAGGGCACCTGATGCAAAAATCCCACAAAATGGGTGCCACATTGTGATACCTACCGAGGGAATTGTCAGAAACTGGAGGGAGAAGGCGATAGTGGTGGTGTGTGGGAGATGAGTCACACAGTGTGAGTCAGGCAAACTGAACCTCTGGAGTTACCTCAAGCACCAAGCTGGAGCTGCTCCACGGATGCTTCAGAACACCCTGTTGGTAGCAGGTTTTGATGGCAGAGGAGAGAATGAGAGCTGCTCAGTCAGGGCCTTGCTCAGGTTCTGACTGCTGATCAGAGGGGCCAGAAGGACTATTTATTTGTACATCCCACCATATTGAATTGTAGACTCAGATACGCATCTTTTGAATATGTCTGAACATGAAGTGACGTTATTAATAACAATATTGTTAAGAAGCATTGGAATGCCTTTGAAGATTATCAATTAAAATTTAACTACCGACGTGGAGCATGTTATCTTCCCCAACTTACTTGTAGTGAACTTAGACACTTGTTATTTCATTATGGATGCCTTCCAAGTTCTAATGAACTCCTCCGTGGTTATAATGCTTATTAAAGTTTCAGTGATGCCCTGTGGTTCCCTCTCAGTGAAGCAGTGTTGCCTGACTGTGGAGGCTGAGCTTGTGCACTCCTTGGTGCCACTGGAATAATGCCATGGCTCTGAGGCAGCACAGCCGCTCTGCCCTTGCTTTCCTCCCCAGGCAGACCCTAATCCAAGACAAAAACTGTGGCATCTGACCCAGCATGCTGGGAGCCTCCCAGCTCTCTTTGCCTTGCTCTGTCTCCACCCAGGAGCACACAGCCTTGGGTGAGAAAATCCAAGTCCTTTTCTTTCTCCAAGTCAGGCTCCCACCTGCTGACACTGCAAAGGGCTCGGGGTAGGGACCACATCTTTCCCTGCCAGGGACCCTGGCAAATACTGTTAGTGCAACAAATGAGGATTTTCTATTCTGAGTGCTTCCAGCGGATGGAGTTTCACAGTTTCCCCTGGCCTGGTTCTGTTGTTGCACAGGATGCAGAGGTGACAGGGGCTGGATTGCTGACATGACATGACATGGCATGCTACTCTGAGACCATGCAGCCTCTCCATGACTCATTCATGGGAGGATGTGAATGAGAAATCGCTGCCGGGCTGGCAGTGGCGTGGGAGGGACACAGGAGGAGATCAGACAGCAGCTGCCCTGCCCAGGACCCGCACTCGCGCTCCTCAGTTTGCTGCTGCTCCTGGTTTGAATGGAAGTACCCAAATCAAAAGTCTCTGGTAAAATGTGGAGCACCCGTGTTGCAGGCGCGTGACTCCCACCTCGTTAACGGCGTGCTGGAGTGTGTGTTCACAGCTTGTGAATTTTCTGATTGCATGTTGGCAAATTACCGAGTGCAGGTCTTTGAATCTACTGTTGTATTTGTAATATTTAAATGTTCGATTTATTATTATTCCTGGCTCCAAAGTCCCTGTTAGAGTGGTTCAAACTTCCCTTTTTCTTGTGGATTAATTTATTGCTATTATTATGCTTTTTAGTTCCATTTTTCATCATATGTTCTTTTCCTGTCCACAGCTCACATTATTTAATTTTCCTGTGTTATCATCTCAATGTTGCTACTTCTAAAAGCGAATTTCCTTTTTTCTTTCATATTTTAATGAAAAAATGTACTTACAGATGCACAATTGCTGTATAATAGGGGGACTCCACATCATCCTACCAATTGTATATTAAAAAATGGGCTGGATTTTTATAGTATTTTGTTCCTGACAACAAAAAAAAATAGGCTGAACGTTGGATGCAGTCTAAGAGAAACATTTATCTTTCATATGCTAAGTAAAGCAAGACATATTTGAAGAGACTCCTTTGCACCAGAGAGAAGGAGATAGCTCAATGCAATGGCTACATGGTGCTGCCTAGTTAAGACTGAAGTTTTCTTTCCATTACAGTGTTAACATTACTCTCTATATCTAAAGAGAATTGATTTCCTTTGTATTGTTCTTGCACCATATCATTATCCTCTAGAGATTTTAAAGAGCACTTGGGAGAAATCCAACAAGATTTCTGGAAGTTTTTGCCACTTTGAAGACTACATTCTCCTTTACTTTAGGGGAGTGCCATGTTTTGTCACCCGAGGAAGGGAGTCAAGCAGGCAGCAGCTGCCTGCAGGAGCTGCGGTTCCGGGGGTGGGTCGCAGACTCAGGATGTGCAAAGGCAGGTCTGTTGAAAGGAACCTGGGGAAAGTCTCATTTGCCTTCTGTCCATTTCCATGGGACAGTGGCAGTGACCCCTTCTATACACCTGCCAACGTTCAGTACCAATGGAGAGCTCTGCAGAGCAGCTGGGACCCCAGGCAGGTTGGGGCTGACCGAACACAGCCCTGCTTGCAGTGTATGGTGCTGGATTCACTCTGGATGGGTTTTTCCCTTTCCCTGTCTCCATTCCATATGTGCTGCCTAACCCTGGTCTTGCATGCACACAGGCACCTACATGGGATGCTTCACGGACGACTCGAGGGAGAGGACCCTGAAGGGAGCAGTTTTCTATGACTTAAGAAAAATGACAGTAGCTCACTGTCAGGAAGCTTGTGCTGAGAGGTGAGTGGTGCTTTTTCACTGCAAGTTTTCTCTTTTCTGACAATAAGTGGAAATTAAATTGAAATGGAAAAAGCATTCCTACATTAAACATACAGCACCTGCAAAAATGGTAATTATCTCATACCTTCAGGCATGGCATAGCTCTGCTACCCTACTTGAAGCAGACCATTGCACTGCTGCCTATTCTCTGCCAGTGTGGCTACTTAAAATATATTTTCTGTTGTCCTGAACAAAAATTACTGTTTGGTTAAATAGTCTTTGTTAGATATCTGCGTAGCCCAAATCTCATCAAGGCGGCTGCCCCTGTCAAGGAGGCCATGCAGTCCCTGGGGCAGGGCAGCAGCAGCATCCGCCGTATGCAGGGACGTGGGGACAGTCTCCTGCCTCCCCTAGGTACAAACTGGGCATCAGACAGGTGCCTCTGTGACAGTGCCCGGTTTTGCTCCTGGCAGGGCTTACACCTACGCGGGGCTGGCGTACGGAGCAGAGTGCTACTGCGGGAACACGCTCCCGGCCACCGCCTCGAAGCCCGAGGAGTGCAACAGCGAGTGCAAGGGCGAGAAGGGCTCCGTGTGCGGAGGGGTGAACCGGCTCTCGGTCTACAGGGTGGAGGAGCTGCGGGCAGGAGCGAGGCGACGTAAGTGGGCGCGCGACCGGAGAGGGGGACCGCTCGCCCCGCAAGGGAGAGGTGTCAGGGCCAGGCTGAGCGCGTGGGTTGTCCCTGCTGCTCGTCTCGCTCCGTTCGCCACTGGAGTTTGAAACAGCAAAGGACGAAGGTGCCTGTGGGGCACAGCATCCATTTGCTGCTGGTCTGGTCCCTGGCTCTCTCCCCGAAATAGCAGCGATGCTCTCCGCCTGGGAGCGGGGAGACTGCCTGGCACAGCTGCCTCGGGGCTGCCACAGAGGAGGTTGGTGTCACTGGGGAGGCGACACAACACAGTCCAGAGCGACTGCAACAGCAGCAGAATTTCAGCTGATAACCCACTCCCTGTGGCATCCACTGCAGGGGGACAAACCCACGTGCTTAAGAAACAGCCTTGGAAGTGGGTGCCCTGTAACAGGAGGGTATGAAAGCACTCAGATCGAGGCCACCCTAAGCTCAGATGATCCTAAACAGAATGAGTGCTTTGTGACTTCAGCAGGGAGCGAGTAGAGGTCAAAGGGAGAGCCACACCAATCCCATTCCTAAGTGAGACCTCAGAGTTTTGCTTTTCCAATGACTTCTGTTCCAGCAGCAGTTGGGATTTTTATTTCATCTGTAGATGGCAACACACTCAACTCGTCATTCAGTTAGCTGCCATGGGGGACACGGTGGATAAACCTGTAGGCCAACAGAAAACACATAAAAGATCTAAACAGCTGATCAGTCTTTACAATTGGCAAGCTCACAAGACCTTACGGATGTTATTTGCCGAGAAGAAGCACCAAGGCCTTATGTTGTGCTAGTATTGATGGCACTTCATTTCTTCTTAAAGACAAGTCAAGGTTTGTACAATAATCCACCCAGCTACATATAAATTATATATCAAAGGTACATAGACCTAAATTGCCAGTGTCAGGCTGACACTGTCAGGCACGTTGGCAGGTTTCCCAGGACATGCATCACTGTTTAAACCTCCAGCATAAAATATATATACATACTTCACAGGAAAAGGTGGCGTTTAAATTTTTTTTTAAGTATTAATGACTTAGTTATCAAATTAGTCTAGCCTGGAGCTAGATTTGTTTTTTTGTTTTTTTGTCTGTAGTAATATCTTATAGTTGTCTGAAGAATCCCCCTGACACGAGCCAGCTGAGGGGCCAACAGAAGTATTAATCACAATGAACAAGTGCGTTGCAAAGTAACTCTGAGACTGTAATAGCCCCCTGTGATTTACGCTGTGCAATTTACAGAGCACAGACCTCACAAAAGGCTTCTTACACCGAGCAGATTCAGTGGCATCTTGCTGTGTCCCCTCTCTGTCCCTCACCTGCCCCTTCCCACCACAGTTCCGCGGACACCCCGAGCTGTGCAGCCCCTGTGCCACGTGTCTTGCACCCCTACATCACGTTAACTAAGGCCTTTCAAGAACATCCTGAGAAGCCCAAACACACAGGAGTCCTTTATTCTTTGGCGCCATGCTCACAGTGACCTGGTCCCAGGGAGATTCCTGTTCCCCCCGTCTTGGGTCAAGTTATTTTCACATCACCCGAGTGATCCCAGAGATCCAGCGCTCCTTCTAGTAGCTGGTTTGAACAGTTACTAGAACACTATTTAAGCAGCTTCTCCTTAGATTGCTCTTGACTTGTCGTGGAGGATTTGGGCTTTTCTGCCAGGAAATTCATGCAGAACCAATTTTTTTATTCATAACTGCACTGCATCTCTCCTGTCACCCAACTCACTTCCCACATCAGTTCTGGTGATATTGTTCAAGGGAGCAACTGCAATTCTGCCAAGCTTTGTGGTGTTTCTGCAGAAGCAGGTGAGATCAGAGGCTGGTGCTAAAGATGTGATGGAAGCTGTTCTCTCTGGCCAGTTGACAAAAACCCAGTTCAGAGTCTGGAGGCTGCAGCAAACTCCCTTGGCCTGGGGAAGTGGGGGTTTTCAGGATTCATTTCCATTCCTTTCCTTTTCTGGTGCAGATCTTGGGAAGCTTTGTAGATTTTTATCGGGGTTTTTAACTCTTTGAGGGGAAAGCGGGTCTTCAGAGGAAAGTGGGACCTGCAAACACTAGCAATGCCCTCCACTGGTGGAATTTAACCCAAACCCTGTGCTGCAGCCCTGCTTTCCGTAGTTTGTACAAAGCTAAAGGCATGTGCTCCTTTTAATACCACAGGATTTGCAACACGTTTTTCTAGTGTATATCATGGTTTCTCTTACTTCTGCAGCCTTTGCAATATAAAATTTATTTTATTATTTTTGCCTTCTGAACCTAATATTGTTCTTTCTGAAAGAGGCAGGATACGACGGACATCATTTTCTTAAGAGAAACCTATTTCATATCCCCGCAGGGAGGAACGTTGTCTATCGAGGATGTTTTAGAACTCCAGAAAATTTAACAGACACCTTTCCAGCCTCTTTGATACAGCCCAATTTGACGGTGGAGACATGCTCTGAATTTTGCTCCAAGAAAGTAAGAACAGTTCTCATTTCTCATCCTTTCTTCTTTTTTGTTATTTTAAAGTCTAATCTACTAAGGGAAGGGCAGAGATTACTGCCTTAGAGCTTTGAATTTGTAAATGAGTTTCTAAAGGACAAAGCTCATCAGAGTAAATACTCACTGATGCATCTGGTCCAGCCACTGGAGTGGGGGTGGCAGGAGGGAAAGTGATCAGAACAGTGCCACTACACATGATACATAGAAAAGCTGCTCTAAGTGATGAGTATCGACCATGAGGAAATCAATACTGTTTCCGTGTCACATTCCAACCAAGCCCTGAGCCAGATCTGACCCCGGGGAAGGTCTCAGTGGCTGCAGCTCATGGGGAGGCTCGCTGCCAGAGGGTGCATGTGAGCTGGCAGCATCTGAAACGTGACTCTGGTGTGCTCTGGGGAGCTGGCCCTGCTCAGCCCTCAGGGAGCCATGGGCAGGGCACCCTCTGCTTCAGGGGCTGTTGGTCCCCTTCCCTTCCTTCCCACTCCAGTGGGGCTGATTTTTTGTACTGAGGGTTCGTTGTTTGGTCAGATTTCACCTGCAGCCGCAGTCAGCCTCATGCACTAAACATTCAATTAGTTTTTGCAGCATCACAAAATTGAATAAAACTATTAAGTCATGGAAAACAAATCTTCTTAATTACTAGGTAGAGTGGGGAAGCTTTTCCAAGTCAACATATCCTCTAAACGAGTTTTAAGAGTCCACCATGGAATTAACTGTGCAGTGAAGTGCAGTGAATCACCCACATAGCCTGTGTAAGCACCTCACAAACACGCACCCCAACATGCTCTCACATCCTGTAGGCATGGAAATGTTCAGGAATTCGTGAGCGATTCTTTCCCAGCTCTGCTGTTAGTCTGTTGCTTAACGATGGGAAAAAATCTTGATCTGTGTCAGTTTACTTCACATAACATAATTTTATTAATATTTACGATGAAATACAATTAATTATTGAGGTCAGTGTTTTTAAGCAGAGTCCCGCCATTCTGGTTTTGGGAGATGTTTTTTCTAAATAGATGGGTTTTCAGAAGTATAGTTCCTTTGAGTTTTTCTGGCCATGCTGGCAAGAAGTAGAAGAATCTGAAATTACTGATGACTGCGAAGGACAAGGAAAAGACCACAAGGAAATGTATCACATGAACATGACATCCAAACAGGTTTAGGACGGAGGAGAACGTCCCTATCTGTGGAACAGCCGTAAGCTTTCAGAGTTAGAGCTAATGCATATTTGCTTGATGAAGCTTGCGTGAGAAAGCCATCAGCAACCCAGATATTCTAAAGGATTATCTGAACAGACTCCTTCTGCACAGAAGGCACAGACAGGGCTGCAAAAACAATAGCATGAAGAGGAAAAGCTACAGAAGGAAAGTGAAGAACAGGTTTAGTACCTCTCTCATTTACTGGTGCAAGTAACAACTTGCTGTTAGCTCTGCCAGGCACTCCAAGACCCTTTGGAAAGGGACCATTGGGCAGTATTTGCCCACAAAAAGACTGGCAGTTTCTCCCTCTGCTTCAGAAGGAGAATTGCATATCCACAAGTCCAATTGTCACACACCAATTTTTGGTTTAACTCCGGATGGCTAAACAAGACCTGTTATGACACCCCAAACATTTGTGATGACATGAATAAAATCTGGAAGAACTCTAGGTCTTGAGAGAACCCCAGTACCTCAAGGCACCCAACAGCTATGCCATCAAGTCTGCACATTTGAACATTTCCAGCTCTAAGGTACTTTTCTTCAGAGAGCAATACAAAGAATATACAGCAATCTTCTCATTTCAAAACCAGACCTGCTATTTTGGATTCCAGATGTAGCTACATGCAGTTATTTACTCATAAACAAATGACTCCTGGGATTTGGATCCAAATCCCATTGTAGAATTCATACAGAGTGATTCCGTAGCCTGATTTAGATATTTTTCCCAAGCACAATAAAACAAAGATAAGTAGGCCAGAACCTTGACTGGCACAGATAATCACAGTCTTGCTGACTTTACTCAGCAGCAAGAGGGGAGCATTTCAACTAGGGTCACACTGGGTCTAGCACTGCCCTGCAGAATGGGCCCCTGGCTCAATAGATCACAGGGAAAAACAAGCCAGAATTTTTATGCAAGGACAGGATTGACTTTATGGTATTTATGCTTTGCTTTCAGTATATCCAGTTCAATGAGAATTTGAAGAATGACTCCTAGGTTTGTTGCAAAATGAATGTGCCAGTCTTTAAATGAACCAAACCCATCAGTTTTACTGGGGAGAGAAATTTCCTTCTGCAATCAGCCTCCATCTCTTACTTTTTCTGATAGATTGAAAGACTTTTACTGCATCATATAGGATAGTTAGCATAGGAAGTTGGAAAAGGAACTAATTTAGCAGAGTAATCAGAGTAAAACCAGATAAATGTATTTTTAATCTATTCGTAATTCTGAATTTGGATACAACCTACTACGAAACAGTGACTGAATCCTCACATCAGCTGTGTTGCTATTGGAGAATGTTTGCTTTCCTTTTAGCACTGAAACTGCCTGTTGAGGCTCCATCTCACAAATTCTTGTGTAAATAGTCCCGCTGAAATCACCTCTCCCTGAGTTACAGCTCGCAGGATGCACACCTGAGCCTGTCAGTGCCTGCTTTACAGCTCAGTCTAGGAAGACGCTTGCTCACAGCTCCTCAGAGTTCTCTGGCTGTACGCTGGTGTCTCACCCAAGTGCAGCATCACAGACCTGTGCGCTGAGCTCAAGGACTAGTCCCTCAGTTCCAAGTTAGATGGTTACTTCGAGCCATGACTCCAGCTTGGTGGCAGACATAAGTACGCGGGTGAGCAAAGGGGGTGGCTCCGAGTTTTGTTTAAGCACTGCTGGAAAGTCAAGACTGAACACGTCCCTTTGCGGTCACTCTCTGTGCTGTATCGGGCACAGACCATCAGGCACACGGTCAGAATAATCGGCTGGCTGATTACAGCACTTTGCACCAACCTCGTCGATCCTGGTCAGTCTCTTCTCCCAAGAAACGAGTCATAGGGCGTGAGGAAATGTCCTCAAATTGAACGAGGGGATGTTTATGTCAGGTATTAGGAAAATGTTGAGATTTCCCTTGCAAAGCCCACTCCCAGTTTCTCCCCTTCCTCACCCACATGCTGCCAAAGGTGAGGGAAGGCTGCACAGGTGAGGGTCAGCCCTGACTGCTGGGGGGCTGCAGAGTACCCAGGAGCTTCTGCAGATGCAGGAGGTGTGGAGAAGTGGTTGCTTACGTCTCCTCACAAAATCCTTTACTTGCAGGGGCCACTTGGCATGAGATACAAGGAACATTTTTGTTCTTAGCTGTGTTTGAGGGCAGGAATTTCTCAAACAGAGAAACACTGTTTCATTGTAACGGGAAAATTTCTGTTTGCAGGCAAACCAAGAACTGTTTTGCCCTTGGATCAAATCTGTAAATAGTTTTTGACAATGTCATATCTCATTCGCTAAGCAAATGTTGGCTGTTGGGGCACACACAGCACACGTGTTGCATTTGACTCCTTATCAAAGGATGAACACGTGGGCAAGAATGAGAGATAAGCTGCTCAGCAGTCCTGTCACGCCTTCCCAGACTCCAAAAGACTTTTAAAAGGCAAAAATTGTTGATATGGAATAGGTGGACTTGAACGTTCTGCTCTCAAGTACTCCCTGAACTTCCTTCTACCCACTCACACAGCCCTACATGAGCCCACAGGGGCCTCTGGGACAATCCCAGTCCTTCTGTAAACAGAAGAAAACCTGAATTTTAGGGCCAGTAAGCAACTGCTAATTTCTTCAGCAAATAATTAACACGTTTCCCTCAAACTTGCTTTAATTCTCACCACCATTAGCCCAGCAGCCCAGCCTCACTGCCCCGCCACCACTCATCAGTGTAGCTCTGCTGCCTGTTGCCCATCCTGGGTAAGACTGGTACACCAAAACCTGAATTATTCTGCATCAAACACATTAAAAAAACATTTCCTATAGACAAAAATTTCCCTTGGGAGTTCATTGCTTTCAAGTAACACTGCCTATAACTTCCTTGTGGTTGCACACCTTAGGAGGTTTCCTATGTAGAAGCAGAGTAGCACAAAACACAGAATATGCCTAGTTGGATGTGTCTGTGCCTGAGGGCAGAGCCCAGGTGCTGTCTGAGCTCACTCCGCAGCACCAGGGGCAGAGCCAAACATGGGCACCAGGACATGCACACACAGGTCCCCTCTGCTGCCCAGCCCCATGCTCACCATCAATGCAGCCCTTCTGAAAAACGTGCCAAAAATCACTTGGTGGAGCATTTCTAAAGAGTTCTTTCAAAACTACACCCAGTAGCTCTCAGACCCTCCACCAGCCCCTCTCTGCACATTCATTTTTCTGCAAACTGTGAGGTCACACTAAGACACAGACTTCCTTTACTTTAGTCAGTCTATCTTTAAACATGATTGCAGGAGTCAGTGGGTCTAAAGTTCCTTCTTCCCTTTAATTCTTTCAAGGGCAAGTTTCCTCTATACAAACTGTGGTAAAATCAACTGACTAAGGCAAACATGTGGCAGCTGACTCAGTCTGGGGGAATATAAATGAAACTTTAAAAGTTCTTTCAATTCAAAATGCTCATTTTGGGGGGCAGGTTCGAACTTTTCCTACACTGATGTTTTGCAGGTGACATTACATACTAGGTGATGCAGGAATATTGTCATTTTTTTAATGAATTGTGAAAAAGAAATATTGCGAATTTCAAGTTTTTGAGGTTTGTGTCTGAAAACCGCTTTTTAGGTAATTGCAACACGAAGACAGCAGCAGTAAAGGAGCGCTGGCTTTAGAATGCCAAGCACCGCTTTGATCTTGAGAGCGGCCTCGTGCAGATTTATTTTCTTTGCGTGGCAGCCGCATTCCCCTCGGGCTGTCGATGCCCTGGCATTTACGCGCTGATCCGTTTTCTCTCTTCCGTAGGAGTTTCCCTTGGCAGTGATCCGAGGGCAGGAGTGCTACTGCGGATACCCCACGGGGCGCTTCTCGCTGCGCGACGGCGCGGATGGGCTGCGCTGCAGCAGGACACCCAACACCAGCAGCGCTGCCGGGGGAAAGTACTGCCTGGTCTATCAGACACCCGTGCAAGGTACAAGCTCCAGCCTTGCTAGGCCAGGGCCAGGGCCACCACTGCTGGAAGCAGCCCCTGCGCCCCCTCTGCAGCGGGTAAAAGCGATCTCCTTTGCAGCAGCCTGAGCCACGGTAGCGGGTGTCACGACGCAGGCGGGAATTTAGGAAACGGTCTTTATCTAAATTGCCCCCTTGGAATTGTGCTCGTGAAGTTGCACCTTTCCATTCTCACTGCACGGCACAGCCTCCCCCCAGCGAAGAACAACATCATTGTTCTGCAGATGGAGAGAATGAGGCAGAGCCTGGGAAGGCATTTCCCCACCATGCAGCCACCAAGGCAACTCTGCAGACTCTAATTCTGCTCTACTCATCTTCCTCTAAAATATTTATCTGCATACATGCTTAAGGCTGGAAAACAAGGCACAGAGTAAGCCTCCAACCCAGAAAGCCATTTAGGTGGTTCTGGCAGCTTTATCTATGCAGTGATTTGCACTGAGTTCAGTGAAACTTCTCACGAGCTTAAAACTGACAAATTAAGTGCTTTTCTGGATTGGAACTGGGCTTTTTTTCCCCAACACCCTTTTTTTAATCTCCATCTCTGAGGCAATTCAGAGGTTGACTGCGGACACCAGCATGTGAAAAGATCATGCAAGAAGAATACTTGTTTCTATTAAATTGCTAGTTCTTCCCAGGTCTGTGGAGATCAGTAGTAGGAGACTTCCTTCTCTGGGCTATGCAGGCACTTTCTAACCATGGCTTCATCTAGAGCTTGCTCTGAAGAATGAAGAGAGATGGCTTCCTCATGAATCATCACGTAGGGTCAATATTAGTTCTCATCCTATCCTTGGTTTCATTGGCATGCTAAGAAGCAAGGTGAGGATTTACAGAAGCACATTAGAAACCTGGTGTCTGACTCCATGTTTGAAGGCCTTGTGAGTGCCTGGGCCCTTCAGAGAGGAATGGCAGTAAAGAGATTTAACTGAAGGCAGCTCCTTTCAGTAGGAGGGTGTTTTCCTATGTTATAAAACTCCAGTTTCCAGGTGTAGTGGCACATTTTGAGTTCCATTGAAGAGCCAACCTGACAGGCAAATAGCTGGTAACAAACAGGCATCAAAGGGCTTTTAACACAACTTGCTGGCAAGTACAATGGTTTGCTGCAGCTTCATTAAAAAAGAATTGCCTAACACAAAACCAGCAGAAACCTCTCTGAGGATAATCTCTTCGGCCTCATATGGCTGAATTAATTTTGGGAAGTAGCTGACTCACAACCGGACTCAAATTGATATCCTATATTCCTAAGAGAGAGAAAGAGGAAGCAATAAACCCTGTAATCAAGAGCTGTCAGTGGAATTATTAAAAAGCCACAATGCTAACAATGAAATATCTTCTCTGTTCACAGACACTCGCTGCACGGACAGGAAATTCTTAACCACCAAATCCAAAGTATTCGTTGCTTTGTCGAGCTTCCCTGGGGCTGGGAATACATGGGCTCGCCATCTGATAGAACATGCCACGGGATACTACACAGGGAGTTACTACTTCGATGGAGCCCTCTACAACAAAGGTACTGTGTCCCGAGGGGTGGGACACATGCAGCCCTTCTGAGGCACGGGGCTTTACTTATTGTTCTGGGATCCTTTGGCTTCAGCCAGCAATGGCTGTTGCTTGTCAGCACTTTTGGTAAAATTTAAATGCGTGTCTGGACCGAGCAGGCTCCCACAGTGCAGATGGCAGCAGGGATGGCTCCTCAGTGCGCTGTGCCTGACAGGCAGCTCCTCTCAGACAACAGCCAGGCTCTGCATTTGCAAATGTGTGCACTGCCTGCGTTGGTGCCCTGTGCACACACGCACGTGTGCGGCTCCCATCTGACAGGCTGTTGCCTAAACTCTGTGGGTAAGACCCTTCAGTAGCACAGGAAACACGAAGGTTAAATTTTCAAATGTTACTAATTGTTCTGGGAGGGCAGTACCCCAAGGGGGCAGACATTCAGTGAGCACCAAGCATTGGCCCTGTGAAAAGCTGCCTTGTTGCAGCACGGGGCTGAGGACGCCTTGCCCAGCGAGGGAGAGCCTGGCTGCCAGTGGGTTTAACACACCGGTACTGTCACACCAGCTTTATACCACTGTAGGGAATGATTTAGTGCCAAAAGGCACAGACATAGAATCAAGCGAAAAAGCCAACAATCCCATCTTGTAAAACAGGTTTTAAAGGAGAAAAAGACCACTGGAGAAGTAGAAGGACCATCTGTGTGAAAACACATGAAAGTGGCAAGACAGAGATTGAAATGTTTGACTCAGCCATCCTGTTGATAAGGAACCCGTACAAGTCACTGATGGCAGAGTTCAACAGAAAATATGCCGGGCACCTGGGCTATGCCACCGACCGCAACTGGAAGAGCAAAGGTAAGCACTGCCCCAGCATGGGCTGGTTTGAAACCCACCCCTTCAGCATACTGGGAAGGGGCGACACACTGGGACCTGAGTAAGCACTGCAAACAAATTCATTGCGACCTGAGTCCCACCACAGCTGAGATCAGCCCCCAAAGCACTTAGACCTGCGCTCTGGGAGCACTTGTGGTCTTGCCATACACCCACCCCCATGGGGAGGAGAGGAGTGCAGCACTAAGGCAGCAGCCGCAGGCGCAGAGGAGCATCACTGCCATTGCACTGTTGGGCAGAGAAAACATGTCCAGGTACAACACTCCTGTGCACAGCCCATTTGCCAGGCGATGTGAGGTGAAGGAAATTTGCCCCTGCAGCATGTAATAACCATGAGAAATCTAATTTAAGATTTGGAGGATCCAATGGAGCATGACATTTCCTGAAGGAAATTTTACAGCACTGTACAGGTGCTACTGCACTGCAGATAAATAACGATAATAGCAAGAAGGGGACTTGAGATTCAGTGTCCCCTGAACACATGAAAAGACTTCAGAACCTGCCTGCCACGCTTCATGCGTTTGACTGGCAAGTTGGCTGGTGACTGCAATTTCCCCAGTGGATACGCTGCTGCACTCAGACTCTGCAGCAGAAGAGACATTTGGCTTCCATTTCTCCTTGTGCGTATTTTAGGCATTACAGCTGTGGCTTGGTACAGGGCTGGGAGGAACTGTCCTGTGTCACAGCACATTTCTTTCCCAAGTTCGTGTATCAC
This sequence comes from Sclerurus mexicanus, assembly GCA_013396755.1. Taxonomy (NCBI): domain Eukaryota; kingdom Metazoa; phylum Chordata; class Aves; order Passeriformes; family Furnariidae; genus Sclerurus; species Sclerurus mexicanus. The sequence continues at coordinate 1,078,574 of VWZF01001080.1, forward strand.
CTTTCATCAGTCACAACTCAAGACCTATTCATCAGAAAACAGACAAAATAGCCCTCAGAAAAGAGAAGAAGTCTGGAGAGAATGGCTTTCCCATACTGTAAACTGCAAATTGTTGCGTTTCAGCCACAATGCTCTTTGTCCAGGCCAAAAGCTTTCGCCAGGGCCATCTTGACCTTTGGGAAACTAAATTATCACAGACAGCAAATGGAGATTGAGGTATCATTAGTGCTTGAGGCAAAGGAAAACTGCTGAATCGCAGCATGGCTAACAGTGTCTTATTTTCCTGGTTTCCTGGTCATCCAGAGTGGCCGGATTTTGTGAACAGCTATGCCTCCTGGTGGGCCTCCCACGTCCTGGACTGGCTGAAGTATGGGAAGCGCCTGCTCATTGTCCACTATGAGGACCTGAAGCAGAGCCTCATCCCCAAGCTGAAGGAGATGGTGGAGTTTCTGAATGTGACAGTGACAGAGGACCGGCTGCTTTGTGTGGAGAACAACAGGGATGGGAATTTCAAGCGGTCTGGTGCTAAGCAAAAGGATTTTGAGCCATTCACCCAGGAAATGAAAGATCTTATCAACAGATACATCCTGACAGTGGATGAAGCCCTGAGGGGAAGAAACTTCACAGGGCTGCCCAGGGAGTACGTGCCAAGATGATAGCCTGGTATCGCACTGCTGTGGTTAAAAATAAAGTATTTTTTTCTTAAAAAAAAAAACACACCAAAAAACCAAAAAAAAGAAACCAACAAAAAAAACCCCAGCGCTCTCTGGCAGTTACAGCAAAGATACTTGTGAAGGTTGCTGAGCACTGCAAATTCTCTCCACTCTTGGGGGTTCTTCAGGGCACTAAGTGTTCCAGAAGGGAAGCGATGAAGGATAGAAATTGGGTTATAAACCAAGGCAAAACGCTATTAGTCTACCTGTGTGTGCCCCTCCCTGCACAGGTGGCTCAGAGTGTCCCAGCAGAGCATCCCTACCCCTGTGGCACCTGTCTGCTCACCCCACTGCCACCACAGACCTGCCAGGGGCTGCGTGGGATTCCACAGCAGCTGTGCTGGAAATGGATGTGCTTAAAGGGGGAGGAAGGGGGGAAGTCTTGACACTGATCAACAGTTTTCATCTGAGTATTTAAGAAAATCAGTTGCTTTCTTCTTCGTATAACCCATTAGTCAGGTCATGTGCCACAGTGGTGTCAGAGCTACACCACCCAAGGGCAAAGGTGCTGTGGATGCTGGGCAGAAAGGTGCTTCTGGACCAACCCCAGACTGCCCTGCAGCAACAGCAGCCAGAATTTCAGGACCATCTGAACTCCACAGGAAGGGGGGCAACTACAGAATCCCCCATGGTGAGGTGCACAGCCGGGGACCTACAGGAGTACAAATTCAGCATGGCCAGTTGGGTATCCCTGGGTGTTATCAGCCCCAAACAGCCACAGACCTGGCCCCAGGGGCATGGATGAGACCCCAGAGGGTGGCAGAGGACAGGGTGCCACCTTGTGCTAGGAGCTTAGCATGGGTTTCTGCACCTCCATCTCTGCACCTGGAGAGGCGCGGTGGGTCTGGGGAGACACCGGGACAAATGTCACCATGGTCGGTGCTCTTAGTTCTAGAAGTGGCCATGGCCAAGCAGTACTGACATCAGCCTGGACCACCTGGGGATTGGGGCCAAAGGGGATGAGCCTTGGCCCTGCCAGCTCCAGTAGGGGCAGAATCCCACCTCCCCCCTCATCCCTGGAAGAACTCCAAGGCAGTCCCACCTGACAAACCGCAGCCTTCTTAGAGCTGCCCTCTGGAGCCACCCCCAGCAGCCACGTGGGTTTGATTTCTAGCTCCTGCTGCTCCCTGTGTGGCTCTTTCACCCCGTGCCAGACCCACGTGTGGTAGGGAGGGAGTGGGGGCACACAGGGCAGCTGCCCCATGGTCCTGGGCCACCAGGCAGCTTAGAGATGGTGACCTGGTGCAGCCAAAGGGGCTGCCCTGCTGCAGGATGCTTCTGTTCATGTGAAATAAAGGATTTCTTAAAAATTTGAGTGAAAATACTAGTTTTAATAAAACAAGACGTTTATATAAAGGGAGTTGGACTTCCTCTGCCTGTGTATCATTGGTGCTTTAAAAAAAAAATACAGGATATAGAGCACACTTCAGCCTGAGTCTCTCCCTGTTTATGGTCCATACACAGCTCATCTCTGTGCCACCCAGCTGGCATGGGGCTTGTTGCAGGGCTGTCGTGTCCCCATTCCCAATCTGAGCCACACAGCCCCTGTGCAGCAGCACAGCTCACACACACACGGGCACCAAAAAAACCCCCCAGATACCACCAGAACCAAATTATACTGTGCCAGTAACAAAACCCACAGCTAGTATAGAAACACCCAGGTATAGAAACACCCACATAAAATAGATAAATTAGGATGCCACTAAACAGGACTATCACCATCTCTACTGTGACTTAGTAAAGAGCTGATTCTTTCTGAACTTACACATTAAATTGCTTCCAAGGTTCATTTGGGCAGCAGTTGCAGTTGATGGACATGGGTCACGTCCTAGAGAGTTTGAGCCCAGCCTATGGAAGGTGCACAAATACTTCACAGAGAGAAATTGCTCTTGGCCTCACTGGATTATATGCCTGAGACCATGGACCAGAATTTGGGCCCATCACCAAACATTAAGATTATGAGAATGACATTTTATTACCTTGCCTTTCCAGCCTGCTATAGCTTTACAGGGCCATTTAAAAAATACTTTGATCATTTCAAACCCTGTAAATGGTGAGCAAGGACAGGCTGTGAACTCTCAAGTAGGCAATTTAATTATGTGCATGTCCTGTAATGAAGGCTCTAGGTAGCTAAAATTAGAACTGGCAAAAATTATGAATATGCATTAGCTCTGTGATGCCAAAAATCAGCTCATTTAAAAAAGGAAGTTGTAGTTAATAATTTCTTAAGAGCTGAGGTACAGGGACTACCTCTTTATACATTTTGCACAAAATATGTGTATATTATATACATTATACATCTGTATGAACAGATACATACCCTTTTGTGTATGTTCTGCCAGAGTCCCTTTAGGACCATAGGAATAGCGAAGGACTTCTTGGGTCATGGCACACCATCCCTGCCACTGCCCGAACCACCACATGCAAGTCAGCCACACAAATAAGCTGACATATCTTAAAAACAGCTGCAGTATTTTTACCCCTTTCCTAGGGAAAAGGTTGCAGAATGTTCTCCTCTACAGGAACCATCTCCAGACCAACACCCTGAACAGAATCAGAGCTCGTGCTGTCCTTCCCACCATTTTTTTTATGGTTTTTTTGCCCAACACTGTTTTTTAGCTGAAGTAGCCCTTCTTCTTTGCCTTGAGATGTGCTCACAGACATTGATCACGTCCTTTCTCGAGCTTCATCTTGCAAGGGCAAATATTCCATGGTGTTTTACCCAATTTCCCTGCAAGGCAGGTTTTCCTACGCTTATCGCACTGAACTTTAATTAACCAGGATGTTTTAGTTTAAAAAAAAAGTGCTATCATGCCACGGAAAGCCATGTTGATGTTCACCCCACGTACAGTTCTCTCCTTATTTTGTATTCCATAGCAGCGTATTAGAAATGGAAGAAATACACATGCAATTCCCTCAAGCTTTCACTTTTCTCCAGGAAGTCATGAGTCATAAGCAGGCAACTGGAACAAAACAGAGATGCTATGTTTGAAGAAGAGTTTAACACTTGAGATTTTTAAAGTGAACAACAGTCACAATAAATAAGTTGGAATCCAGATTCTCCATTGAACTGCAGCTAGATTCTGTCCTGTCCAGATTCAGGTTACCCTGACCACTCTCCTGTTTGATCCCAACTGCTCTGCTCTGGACTTAAGAGCTCAAAACCAACCTCCAGACACACCACCAGCTTCAACTGGCTTTTCTCTTAAAGAAAGAAGTAGCTCTTAAAGAAGGAAAGTATGCATTTCTCTCCTTCCAGAAGAGCTTCTGCCAGGACCTACATTTGCAGACATCCTCTGCTCCACCCCCTACATGTGTCCATTGTGCCAATGAACGACGCGCCCCAAGTGCTGGATCGCACAAACAATTGTCCCCAAAGAAAACAGCCAATGACAGTGAAGGTGGAGTCATTCCCCATGAGCCAGGCCAGACATGAAATCACCATGGGCACGTGAGCTTTCTGCAGACACTCTGCAACAGCACACAGCCAACACCAAGTCTTGGCAGGATGGAACCCTCTCCCCTGTGACAGCAAAGATCCTGGAAAACTTTTACATGTAGGTAAGAGACAACCTCTCTACAGAGAGAGACTGGGTTGGTCTCTCCATCAAAGATCTTCCCACACTTTGAGTGCACTTGTGCTCTTATGGGGCAGGGGGGAAACCCAAAAAGAGCAGGTAAACCATACTAGGAAGAGAGGATATAACAGGAGAGAAAATGGTTTGGCTTCCTGGAAACCAACTGCAAAATAAAGCCTTTAAAGCAATCCCAAAAAAGCATGAACGTCATTGCCGGTAATTCAGTTTTTCTGCACGGCTTTATTAATTTTCCATTAAACCCATTTCTTTTAAAACCCATTACTCACTGCTAAGACCAAGCTACTACACTACTACAGCAGTATTAACCTCCATGAAATAATTAAAGGATGGATTATCAGCATGAGACCTTATGTGTCACCTCTCTGGAACCTAATGTGTCTTCCAATGGCCTGGAATATAATGAGATGCTCAAATATAAAAAGTTGAGTTACCCCTTTTCTCAGTTGTGACATTTATTCAGTCAGAAAGATCCAACTTCTCAACTGCATTACTTACAATTTAGTTTTGACCCTGAGTGGCTGAGAGCAATCTTTAAGGAAGCTAGCCCTTTGAATCTCCTCTTTAGATTAGCACTTAATTACTCTAACAAATTTCCAGATGTACAAATTATAATGGACTGTAAATCAGCTCTTCCCCTTTGAACCACAACATTGCATTTTTTAGCCTTCTGCATACTCAGACCATCAAACACATCTGTCTCTCAGCTCTTGTTCTTCACAGCACCTATTTTGCTTCAGTTACTGGTTCCCAGGTGAGGAGCTTTTCCCATCACAGGACTACACCTACCACCCAAACGCTGGTCTGATTTCAGGCCCCTCAGGTGGCATCATCATTTACAAATAGAGCAACTCAGAGGCATGTCCAAGAAAATGCAAGAAACTTACCAGAAAGTGTATAATTGTTACACGTGGGGCATGGTCACCACTAATGGCTGTATGTTTTTGACCAAGATACCTGCAAGAGCAGCAAAGAGAACATCTGCTCTTAGTCACACGAACTTGTGTCAAGCAATCCCTCAAATGAAGAAAGATATGACTGAAGTGCATTATTAGATGAAATGTTTTAGGCAGCAGTTAAAATGGTGTGATAGGCCCAAAAATGTTTTAAATTAAATCAGCTCTAACTGAGGAAATAAGATATCATAAATTTGTTCTCTCCCTCTTACTGCAGAGCTGTGTCTCTCCCCTGTTTTTTGAACCTGCTCATCCCCTCCCTGCCCAGGGGAGGGTGGTCTATGATTACCAACTTGCCTTCTGCCCACGCTGGACACACCAGGAGGGATTTTTCTGCAGTTCAAGGTTCCCCAAAGCCTTGGCTAGAGCTCCTTTAGGTCCTGCCCCAGTGCAGGGAACAGCATCCAGCAGCCCACCTGGCGACTGCCACTGTCACCTTTCAGTGGCGCCGAATGGAAAGTGCCAAGGTTTGCAGGTAGGAGATACTATGGAATTGGAAGCTCTTACAATTGCTGAAAAGGAGAATAATTTCCTCACTTGGACCATAGTGGAGAGACCTTTCCAGGTCGGTTCTGCACCAGTGGGGTGGGTCTGAAGCAAACCGCATATCTGGGGGAGTTGCTGCAGACACACAGCAACTGGATTATGAGCAGTTATCCTGGAGGCAGAAGAGACAACCACAGCCTTTGGCTTTTAAAGATATGTCGGAAGCTGCATTAACCTATAATGCTTCTGAAATAAGGCACTTAGCACCACCCTAGAAAAATTATACAGCTCATTTCACAGAAGAAAATTCAAGTCACAATGAATAAAAAACACAGAGAGGGAAGTGATTTAAAGGCAACACCTTGCTAATGACAAGAACATTTCTTTGACGAGTGGGGTTATAAAGGAGCGGTCTAAAGTACAACTGCATCCTTCATGAAGCATCAAATATGCTGGAAAATAAACCAAATCTTCCATGCTGACTTAGCCTATTCCAATGATGTTCTGGAAAATTGTCAAATACACACAAATACACGCACGTGTGACTGCATGGGCAGTTGGCCCCGTGTCCTCTGCACAGGGACCAGGAGGCCTGTCCCTGCCTCAGGTCCTCTGGGGCCTCTGCACCACCTTGGGGTGCACAGGGTGGAACCCCCACCCCACAGCCGGGAGGGCACAGCTGGGGCAGCACCCACTGCCCTGGGGGACAGGGGGTGGCCGCGCTTGAGCCACTCCACTGCGATGGAGGATTTCTGTTAGAAGAACATGCAGAGCATTTGTTTTCTTAGAAACTGTCTTTCTTTCACAGTCACTCATTTAAATGGATTCCACTGCCTGCTTTATGCCTCTCTTCATTCCAGCAGAGACTAAATTAGGCTTTGAAGTTTAGTGAGAAATCCTAATGGCATTCGACTTCAGTGCTATTGCCTGAATCCTGGGGAATTAAAGGAAGGGGGAGAGCAAAACGAAAGAAACCACTCTTCTCTTTTATTGTTTCCTACAGCTTGATCCCGAAATGACTGACTTTGAAAATAACCTTAGTGCCTAACATTATGCATTATTCATGTGTACTAAAGCATATAAATACAGTTTTCAAAGGTTAAAATAAAACTCTTTTCCTGTACAGGTTACAATTATTTAATATTTTGACACAGCAACTTACATCATTAATATTGAACAGCAGATAGGGGAAAAAAAGTGACTTACAATGAGCATGTACTTTCCTCATCAGTATGGAACATCTACACATTGCTTGGGAAGCTGGTAGACTAGAAGCATGCATAAGGTCTTTCAAAAAGGAGGAAAAAATTAAGCATTTTGATTTTGCATAAAACTGTAGGGGCCAGTGTGCCATTGACTAAGAACATGGTCTGTCGAAATGTCTATTTGCAATGAATCTCCTGGCATAGGAATAGTCATAGGGGATCAAGCAGTAGTATTATTTCAGTTTTCAGGAATAATAATTACCATTTAGTCACAATTAAAAGAAAAATGTTGGGTTTGTATTTGATTACTATGACAATAAACAGGATGCACCTGGAGCATACCTGTATACAGTGCCTTGGCTAATTAAAACCTGTGCCCTCCCAAACTGCAGAACCTGCATGCAGCTGTGAACCACAGGATAACCCAGGGATGCAAATTCCATGCTCTCTGGGCAGTGCCAAAGATACCATTGCACCCACCACTGTCATGATTAAATTTCCGTATTGAAGGATAGAGCAGGCCTGAGCTTTAAGCAAGAGTTCATTTCTTCTAATGTTCACTCAGAAAGGAGAGAGACAACAACTTCTGCCCCTGTGACAACTCCTTCCTGGCTGCAAACAGGATTACTCCTAATTGCCAGGGACAGGAATCCTGTTAGGCTATCCAGCCTGGCTCTCTGATAGCACGCGGTACTCCCCTGGGCTTCTAGGTTATTATCTATTGCTTTGTTTAGTCTGTCGTCCAGTTTTATGTGGATGCCCTTAACTAGTACCTAGGCACTTCTCCAGTTAATTACATTGCTAAGAAAGATCGATAAATCTCATGGACTCTTTCGTTCTCAATTCAGGTGGCTCAGGCATGCTGGGGAGTGGTGAGGGACCAAATGTTAGATGCCAACAAGAGCATGCTGCATCCTCTTTCTGATCTGTCATAAACCACTTATGGGAAAAAAAAGCCACGTTCAAAGTGTCCCAAATTAAGAAAATAGACTTGGTAAAACAAGCAAAACAAAAAAATTGCAACTGCCAAAGCAGCATTCATTGAAGACTTGATTTAGTTCAGAGCGTCTCAGCTTTACAAGCTCAGCTCATGGTTGGTTGGTTTTGAGCGACTGAAGGTGAAGCAACATCCTTCTGAGGCCTGTTTTGTTCCTTAGTGTGAATATGTTCATGCACCCACACATTGTCTCATTTTTTATGTGGCAGCAATATGAGAGAGTAAACAGAGTGAAAAAATGGAAATTTCAAATTTCTTCTGGGACAGGAAACAAAATCTGCTCACATCTACAGCAGCATTAAAATTAAGTTCTGAGCTTTAGTAAACATAAAGGTTTGTTACAAACGCTTAATCCAGCTCTACCTACTCTGCACATAATGAGGCACAAGAAGATTATTTTCAACATACTTTCTGTGTTATTTGACCAAGGATTGTTAATGGTGTTTGATTTACTATTGCTGTAAATATATGGCCAATTATAATTAGACAAGAAAATGCGAACCATGAGCTGTAATTTTTCAGAGCTGCAGGAGGAAAACTCTTGTTTTACAGGACACCCATAACCCTGGAGCAATGCACTTCTTTCAAGTTGGAAAAGCCAAAATGCTTCACTTTAATCACCTCACTGCAAGACACATGCTAAGTGTAAATACAACCAACTTGGAAATTGCTGAAGCATTAGCATATATGCAAAATACTTTTAATCAGAACCATGCAGAGGAGACATTCCAAAACAATTTGTTTCCACAGCATTTTACAAAAAGTGATATTGCTATTTGTAACTCACTTCCAAAAATAAAAGCAGACCTGCATCCCCAGTGTGGAGAATTAAGAGTTACATACATTTCTGGAAAATTCTGCCAATTTTATCTGTATTATGAGCGCAATAAAACTTTTATGAAAAGAGCAGAATGAAAAATGAGAATAGCTTTTATTTAACTAATCTAAGAATTAATTAAAATAAAGATTTGCTGTCAGTTATGAGCAACAACAAATGAACACAACGTTATTCTAATAACAGCTTATTACATTATTTCTCTGCTAGGATGCAATATTGATTGGAAATCCGTGGGATGGAACAAATTGATTATTTGAACAAATTAAAGAACTGTTTACTTACAAATGCAGATACTTATTGTTTAATTTGAAATGAGCCTATAGGCAAGTTCTAGATGCTGGCAAAGAGGGCCCAGTGTACCCACAGCTCCAAGCAGTTACACCTGGGCAGTTTTGCACTGTGCTTGGGTGTGACTCAGTCCAGCCTTACCCAGAACACACCACCTGAACCCCAGTGCTACCAGGCGGTGTTTCAGTGGATTATTCAGTCCTGAAGAATCAAGTGTGCTGGGAAGTAGGGCTGGTACCCAGGCTCCCTCCCTCCACAGCACCCAGCCTGGAGCAGTCCTGGACTTTGCTGAGGGTTGCAACGCCCACCTCTAGTGTCACACATTTAATGAGAGAGTCACCGACAGCTTGCTCCACTGAGAACTGCCACGATGCCAACCTGACACCACAGGAACACCGGCAATAGCTGGAGAGCAGTGACCCTCCCTTTGTGCCTATGGGATCCACTGCACCTTGGGCTTAAACTTCTTGATTCGCATCTACGACTTAATCAGTGCCAAGGTCTCGGGGCTATAAGCTTTTGATTATCCTAATTCATTTTCAACTAGCTTGCTGATTAAAAAGAGAAAATGAACAAAAATCACACACAGCAAGAGAAAAAATTCCACTTGCTGCTTAGTGTGCAATAGGAAGCATTTCAGTGCTGACCCTGGAGAACTTGTTCTTTGCCACAGCAACATGATTTGGACTCCGTGTCCACTTTGATCAGAATTCCCACCAGCCCAGCACAGCCTCCTGCCCACAGTGGGGCCCTCCGGGCCCTAACGCAGTCAATGCACAGATTTCAATATGAAACAATGGCACACACGTGCTCTATAAATAACTTTCAGTGTGTCAGCAACATGCAGAAAGCTCAGGAAGCAGCTAAAGCTTCTGACAGTGCCCACATTCAAATCATTCCTGCTTTCTTAGGGTTTAATTTCTGTATTATTTATACTGATTTACAATTTACTGATATTGCCAAGCCTAGTTGCAGACTTGTAAATTAAACAAGTACCTGCAAGGCAAAAGGAGTAGAAATTAATAGAACATCGCAAAATCCCAAATTAGCTTATTCTGTATAAGTTACACATAAAACATGCATCTTGTATCAAACACACCACAGAGACCTTGAGAATGGATTGGTTTTCACCCAAAGTGGACAAAAATTCTTCTCCTGATAAACCTGGAGCCCACAGCAGCCTTGGAGTCCTGCTCCGAATCACAGCTCTGCAGCTGCTGCCAGGGCTGGATGGAACAGGTGAGGGGGAAATATCTACTTTCAAGCGTGGTAGAAAACATTAGCACCATCACATCCAGAAAGCTTAAATTCTCTTTTCTTCTGGCCACAACCAGGTTTACAAACAGTAGGACTGTTGTATAACTGAGTATTTGGTCTTATAAGAAGTCAAGAAAAAAGAGCAAGCAGGTTTTTAGTAGCAATTTATCTCAATGCAGGCTTTAAACCATCAATTTATCTCTGTCGTTGCCAACATTTAGCTTAATCTGTTGCTCTGTCTCTTTCTCACTGTTAAGAATCCCAGAAGGATAAGGAACTGCTATACATAAAGAACTGAATTTCAATTAATGCGGTCTCTTGCTAATTTTCCCAACACATAACATTTCAGCTCACTATTTTCTTTTTGCTGAGTCTCTAGAGAAATGCTTCTACATGTTTATTTTTTCTGCAAGTTGGTATTTATCACCCAGCATGGCTGTCTCAATGACATGACGATTTGCAAGCAACACCTCTATGTTTCACCCTTCCATAAGTAAATATTTTAATTAAAATGAGAAGCAACTTAAATATTAGCATCAAGTTTCCAAACAGATTTAAATAATGCTGCAGCTGCAGGATGCCTTGTTCTTGTTTGGCTGAGGAGGCCACTGGTCCATTCTCCCCTCCAAAGAACATCTGCTGTGCCAGAAAAAGGTGAGGCATTTTAAAGTGAGTCTGTTAATCCTGGCTGGAACAGAAAGGGAAATGCTCCCTCCCTGTGATGATGGAATAAAAGCAGGAGTGGGAAGTGGCAACTTTTTGGCATGGTATTCTCTGCATTAGTGTTCAGTTTTAGGACAATCTGGTATTTTCTTTTGGAAAGAATTGGGACCAGGTGCAGGTGCTGTCTGCAGGAAGGGTTGTCACCACTGTCACCTGTTGCCACAGGTGGCTGCCAGCATGAGCTCTGCCTGGTAGTGCTGGCAGGGCAATAAGGTGGGGGGGCAGGTTCTCTCATGATGAAAATCAGGAGATCTGTATTTCCCTCACTTTCCTGCTAAATATCAACATGGAAGCCTTTGGACTGTTTGCAGTGTGTGAGCTACACACCCACATAAACTTTGTAGGGGACTTTTCATTCCCAAAGTGCCTGTCATTTCCTCTCTATAGTGTTTAGACTCGGAGTAATGCTGCCAGAAGTCATCCTGTCAACGCCTGATTTAAATAACTTTTAACAAAAGCCATAAATGGTTTTTAAAAGTCATGAGCATGTCTCCAGTGATCGATAAAACAAGCTTTCGTAACCATGGAAAGACTCCAAACACGGGAGATGATCAGGTTGGATTCACTACGAGTCAGGCACATGCTCTCTGAGCATCATGTGGGCTGTAAATAGGCTTTGGGAAGAAGCCAGGAAGCTTACAAAAGGATGACTCCATTAGTCCAAAGGTAACACGAAAGTGCTGTATGCTCCATATTCACAGTGATACGTGGAACAGGGCAGCCATCAACCGATAAAGGGTAAATGGGGCACTTGAAAATGCGTTTGAAGAATGATCTTGAGAAAAAAGTCTTCAGCTTGAGAGCTGTATCAAGACAGGAATGGAATTAAACTAACGTACCAGCCACTAAGAAGCAGCATCAAAGAAGGAACGACACAGTCTGAACCTTCCTGAGACCGAAAATGGCCTCTTTGGTTTCCTCTGAATTTGGTTTTAAAAACCCATTGTTCACTCTCCTTCAGCTTCTTTAGGCTTTCTGCATTTGTCAATTTAGTCCTTACTTGGCTTTCACCTTTCATCTGAGTGCCATTTCCACAATGAATTCTGAGAGAGCAGCTTCTGCAAAGGAACAGTTTGATACAGAAGTTGAAAGACTGCAGAACCAGGGCTGGAGTCTCACCCTTCAAGTCCATGGGCAAGAGGGACAAAACCTTCCTCAGGATGTCATGCTTGCAAAGGATGCCACACAGGCTGGGATCACCGGGGTCACTGTTCCAACCCCCCGTCCAGCCATCTGCCAGCAGCAAGATGCTGCAGGATGAGATCAGGAGCAACCAGAGGCGCTGGGATTCTACAATTAGGCAAAATGCCAGGAATCCTGGCACAGCACAGTTGGGATTCGCCAGACTGCTGGGGGTTAGAAAGCCAGCCCCTTGACTTTCACAGTCAATGACATAAGGGCAGTCTTGTCACCTCAAAACAAGGTTTTACAAACATCCTTGTCTACTCAGGAGATGCCAGATAGTCTCCATGCAGCCCCTGGGGCTGGGGGGGGGTGTCACTGCTCCCTTGTTGCCTATTTCTGCCCTCTTCCCAGCAGCGTCCCAGGAGTTGGTTCCCACCAGACGAGAGCCCACAAAAGGCTCACACAGGACAGGTGGTGAGGGGTAAGAGAGGATGCCAGTACCCAGCGCCTCTGGTCCGGCACGGAGCAGAGGTCTGACTGCTGCTCTCGAAGCGAGGGCCAGGGCATGGGGCCACTGTGGGTGCACCCGCCCTTACCTGCTGCACCTCTGCCTGCAGCTCCTCTGCAGGAAACTCCTGCCAAGTCACCCGGTGACCACAGGCAGAGAGCAGCAGCCTCAGAGGCAGAAGTGCTGCGGCAGCGTTTGACTCGGGAGAGGAGAGCGGTGGAGGGGAATCCCATCCCCTGTAATGTGTCATTGCTTTGGCAGCATTTTGCTTTCCCTGCAAGGAAGCTGTCATCTCGGTGACACTCCAGGGATCCCTGAAGGAACAGACAGAATTAGATCTTAATCAAAAGTCTCTGCAGGCCAAAAAGATTTTTTTTTTTTTTTTATTAATCTGTCTCTGGGAGTAAATCTCACAAACCATGGTACAGTATCACCTACAGGGAAGCAAATGACACAGTTCATCCTCTGAGATGAACTGCCACGGAATTTACCTGAGCTTTGCCAGGCAGTTACATGGCTCAGGAGTCAGTCATCCTGCTGTTCTTGGACTGACAAGAGCCATTGCTTCAGCTGGTAAAAGTTAGCATCATCCTGCTGACTTCAAACAGATTTCTTCTGGTTTATCAACTGCTGAGGATCATCTTCAGCCATTCCAGGGTAATAAAAAGGTTATTTTCAAAACCCATTACAACTGACAAACAGTCCATGGAAGGAAACATTAAAAGCGATTTTTAAGTTCAAGTTGTAAGTCTGAAGAGATGCCTCAATGATATTTATATTGCTATTTGTGCAGTAAAACAGACAAGGAAGTCATCAAGTGATTTGGGTTTGGATAAAAAAGGACAAATAGAGGGTAAAGTGCTGCACTGAAGTAGCACAGATTTCAGGAGATTTTCGTGATAATCAGGTTAGCAAGAGAAATGCAGTGTCACAGTTGTTAGCTGCCTTTTCCCATCAGCAGACACATTTGAGCAGGGTTGCCAAAAGGTTGGCAAAAACAGGAATAAAATTTTACATGGAAAAGCCTCCAATGTTAAAACCAAGGTCTATTAATATCCACAGCCTTCTAGCTCTGTTGGGAGTAACCGTATAATAACTACCAAAACAACTCTCAGACTTCAGAAAGAAGAATTTGTAACCACTCTGAAGAAAGAAATATGCTCAAACATCCCTCTATGGGTCCAGAACAGTCAAAAGCAACTGCAATATAAATTAAAAGAACAAACTTTGAGGCAAAGAGCAAGAGAAGATATTTTACCCAAAACAATGAAACTCCTCTTAAACTCAGACCTTTTGCAGGTCTGTAAATTGCAACAATTGGAAGAGGGAGAAAAGGACAATGCTATTAGATAATTTATTTCAGCAAGAAACAGCTTCTGACTTCTTGCAGCCTGATAAAAAGGAAACAACCCAGGGGCCTATTTTTACATTCCACTCCAAAGGTGTCATTCCTGTGCATGTTCTCCATTACCATTTCACATCACTTCCACTTGCAGCTTACCTATCTCACTGAGGAATAATACACGCCTGCTTTGGCTGAGGAGACTCAGAGCTGTTGCCAACAATCTGTCCAAAATCTCCCATGCCCTGTGAATATTCACATACCAGAAGGATGCTCAGGGAGGCGAGGTGGCAGCAACCCTTTCAAAAGGAGTCAGGAATGCCACCAGCACTGGAAAAGCCACCCAGTGACTATCATTTTACTCTTTATTGAAAATATTTTGCCTTCCCCTTCTTCCATACAATTAAATTTGCTACGGTGAATTGGCATGCAAAATTGCCCTCTCCATATACATTGTTGTTAAATTACTCTATAATTAGTACTAACATATTGTACTTAGAGCATTTACTATGCTTGATAGTTCCATCATCATAACCTTATTGTGATCTATAGCAGTAACGATAACAATTAAAATGGTATTACTCACTTTTAAAGAGCCACTGACACATTCTACCCACATTTACAAGTATCCTTTCAATCATGTTTAGCCACTTCCATAAACTCTATTAACATTTCTGTAGTGCTGCTTTCCCTGTGGAGAGATAGAAACAGAAAAGCCTTCCCACCCTTTTGGGCAGGACTGGGAGGCTGAGGGTCCAGAGCCATGGTGGGGTACCTGCCTCCCATGGAACAAACACCAGGGCTTTCAGGAGCCCAGGAAATCAGCGCCAGAAATCCCCTATACAACTCAGTAGGATTCAAGCTCCGAAGTCCTTTAGGCCCTTCTGCAAATCCTGGTTTAGTGCCCAGGAGGGACAACATGCCCATCATGCCTGGCCCACATGGGGAGCGAGTGGGACCCTGCAGAGCTCGAGGGCAAACGCCTCCCATCACACACGGCAGGAGTGTTGCTTCCAGTGAAGCTCAGGGTGGTATTGGAACTCTTCGGGGAAAGATTAGAGTCTCCTTTGGCCAGAGTGGAAGCTGGGAGAGATGCCCAAGAGGACCACACTGTGCAACAAAGAACATGAACCAGAGCACAGGCTGGAGATGTAGAGCTCTAAGCGTTGCCAGCAACTGCCACAGCCAGGAGGGATTTATCCAGTAGGCTCAAGCTGCTAAATAGATTATTTTATGGCCTATGTTGTATAAAAATGAGGTGCAATTTCAAATGCTTTGGCTTTTGGGTGTCCAGCTGGAGGCACTGTACCAGGGATTGCTTGGTAATGCTCTACCTCTCAGTTCCCAAAGTTGTCAGAAGTTAGGTATGCCCAGGGATCCAATAAAACAGGGAAGTAATTCCTCTGCTGGAATTTTATCCAGTCACATGGACCTATTCCCTATGCACCATCTCAGAGCCAGGACCAAGATTTAGCCCCTGGTTAGAAAGAATATTTACACATTTGCTTCTTACAAGCTGAGTGCAGAACCCACCATAAATAGGTAACTTAACACTAAAATTACTCTTTAAATGAAGCCTTCATTTTTTATGTGGAAAAGGAAGTCCATTGGAGCATCAATAGCATTCATCTTTCCCTTACAAGCAGTGTCTCAGATTTGCAGTCTGGTGCAAAGGAGCAGGGTGAGGAGGAGGGGTAGAAGTGACCTCAATCCTAACAGTCACATAATTTCACAGTACAAAAGTTATTGGAACGTTTCTGAGCATAATGCCCAATGATTTGCATTCCAGAGACCTTTCCCACAAACTGAAGGATTGCTAAAGGGTATCTCAGCTCTAATGTTTGTGCCCTTTTCTCAAATTAGCGATACTGTCAAGCTCTGATGAGATCACATCTGACACAGAGCAAAATTATGGTAACAGTCATATGTGATCTTATCCAGCCCAACTCCTACTTCCATGGGACTAGAAAAGGAATGAAAGTCCCATTAAACTATATTAGAGAAGGTGATATTCACCCTGCAGCTATAGGAATATATCTGAGCACTACATATCACATCCTCAGGAAAGGAAGTAGAAAATGAAAATTCAGAAGCAGCACCAAGGATCTAAGCAATCATTTAATACAATCCCAGCTACAACTTAGTGCTGATTGTAATTCTAGGTTTCTAGACATAAGTGAAGGAAACCAGATGAAGTTGGGGGATCTGTTTCCACATGTATAATTAAAAGGGTGCCTATAACAGCTGAGGATCCTGCCTTGTTTGTGAAAGCAGGGTTTGAACAGCGTGTTTTGCCTTTAATTTGGCTATGCCCTGAACACATTCAAATAGCCTCCCACTTCCTTGAGGGGAGGGATGATTAATGACAGAGAGAGGCACACTCTGCACTGGTGGTAAATCTCTCTCTGCAGGGAGGACGAAGGACACACCAGGGGAGTAGGTCAGGCAAGACCCTCCAGCTCTCCCAGGGGCTCTCATGTCCCCAGCGCAAGGGACAAGGAGCAGCTGCCAGCGGGGAAGTGGCAGCTTGAGGCCAGGGGGATGAGCAGCCCCTGCAGAGCCCCAATAGCCCCCCTGAGGGGAACTCAGTGCCTGCTTCCCTCGGAATCCCAGGCACGGTGAGTGCTGGAGAGCAAAAACGCTTGAGTGATGGAAAGCTCTCCTCCAGTCCTCCCAGAAAAGCCCACTTGCTGTTCAAATTTCTTGCAGACAGAAAGCATGTCATTTCCCACTTCTCTGGTGCCCCTTGGTGCAGAGAGAGAGGCCAGCCAGGCACCCTCAGCTCACACCTGCAGACATGGGGGGGTTCTGGTAAATAAGGGGGTCTTGTCTTTGTGGAGCCCCAGTGCTGGCTCAGGTGGGTGACGGCCAGAAGTGCTCAGAATTCTGGTGGCAAAATCTGTGATCACTTTTGCTGGAAAAATATACTCTGAAATCTGCGTAAGAATAACCAGGAAGGCAAAAAACGAGCAACTGTGAAATGTAATTTGGACACACACACATACGAGGAAACGCAACAGTTAGATTTCCATGTTTCAAATACTGCGGGTGAGAAATTAATGTTCTTCTTATGCAAGCACATGGAAAACAAGAGTGAGTTTAAAAAAAGAAATCAAAGTGTTACACAGAATCCAGAAAAAATTTAGAGAGGAAAACATAGTCACAACATGCAAGTTTTTCCAACCTCTGACTGAGCAGGGATTAAACTTATTGTGTATGGCCATCACAGGTAGGGCTGACTTTTCTTAAAGCTTTACTTATGCCTTTAGAAACCTGAAGTGGCTCATTTTAAATGTCTGGGGCAAAATTAATTCCTTATGAAAAATCAAGGCAGGGTACATAGACACACATGGCTGGGGACATATTTCTTCGTAGGGAGTCAGCATGGGAAGGACCCGGCCCCAGTCACAGGGTGTTAAATGGGCTCAGTAAAAGTAGAGCCATTAGCCCATATATTTGCTGTGCTCCATGCCAGCCCTCATTGATCCCTGGCTGCTCGCAAGGTTGGAGTTTTACATATTCAATTATCGGGGGAGACCATTTAAACAAAAACCAGAAACAGAGTAAGGGCAGGAAAACTGCTGATCCACCGAACCGGGGTGGATCTGAAAGCCACTCGTAGATCTATTCCCCGATGTTTACTGGGATTAATAGAGATAGCACTGAAATATGAAAAGTTGTACTTCATTTAGAAAACAGCCACCAAAAGTTTATGTTACACAGCCTGTCTTGTGGAGAAAAGGATGTGCATGGCTCCAGTCTGGAAGAAGAGGAATAGGTGAGAACCAGAGCTCGGCAGTGAGAGCAGTGAATCCCCTCCATTACTTACTCTTGCTCTTTCTTGGAAGGAGGGCACCATAATTTCAGCCTTCGTCTTTCACTGCTCACCTATATTATCAGACATAATCTTGCCAAATATTAAGGACTGAAGACTCCTTTGCAAACCATACCCAGTGGACAAAATGTTTTAAGCATGTACATTTTAAAATGTAAGGAAAGACGGAAAAAAATTGGATGTGTTTTGCTGTAAGAGGTAACTGCAAGGAGAATCACAAAGAGACTCTTTTTTCCCTCTGCATAGCTAGCCCTGAAGCAATGGAGAGGAGAAACACCTCCATTAATTTCTGCTCGGAGAGATCAACACCAACAAAAAGCAGCCCCTTCTGGGTCCTGAGGGCAGCAGGGCTGGGCAGGACACTCCTGCCCCCACCTGGCCCCTGAGTGGCCAAAGCTCTTCTTCAGAGAGGAGAAGTCACCGAGCAGCTGCGCTGCCCTTTCTGCAGGCTGCTCCTCTCTCATTTGCATTTGCTTTGCTCTGTGTTTAGTTCACCCCAGAGGAGCCTGGCTTTTCTTGAGACGGCACAGGAATATCAAATAAAGGCCTTTAAACTAAAGTCTAAACAAGGGATGGCTACAGTGCCATTCGACAGCCTCGCTGGCACGGAAGGAGGGACACGCAGGAGCAGAAACTGTTCCAATACCTCCCAGGAGAAGGAAGTACATATTCTGATTGTGGAGAGGGAACAGAGGGGTGCATTTCTGTAACAGGAATCACTTTGCAGCTGATGTGGTGGAAGTTGGGAAAGATGAATTCATCACGCTCTGTATGAGGCTGCTGCTCACATGGAAACCGAGCTGCTTTCAAAATCTCTTGCTTTAATGCATGTACTGATATTTTGTTAAAGAAAGATGTCTAATATTTAATGCTCGTCGTCTTTCAAAAGTGAGCAAATACTTCTAATTAAATCAATTATGATAATCATGCAGGTGTCTCGTGTGTGCTGTAAGTTGGGGTGTTATAGTTACAAACTGGGGAGAAAACTTCAGCGACGAATATTCATAGTGGCTGCCTCTCCCTCCCGACTCAGGGGCCTGGAGAGGAGAGGGGTTTGCCTGGGTTGGAGTTCTTCCAGGCTCTTAGGAGCCACTGGAAGGTTGTCCCTCACGGCTCCTGGGACAGAAGAAAACCGAAAACCCACAGAGCCCAAGTCCAGCCAAGCCCAATGGGCAGTGCCAATGCCATGAGGGGTTCAGTAGGGAAAACTCTTCACCGTTTTTGTTTTCCCTTTGTTCCCATGTTGGGGGAGGGGATGTCACATGGTTGGTGAATCCCTTTTTTGTGGGTAAACCATTTCCCCTGGATTTTTGTAGTTACTGCTATTTTCTTTGAGCAAAATTGTTATTCCTTTTCACTTATATCTCTTTGCATTTTTGGTCTCTATAAAAGGGCAGAGGGTTGATTTCTTTTGAGTTCCTACCCAAATATAGTCTTTAAACGAAGACGTGGAGTTTGATTTCCAAGACTTTGCCTCCTGAAAGGAAATAGCTTATTCTTTTGTTCTGCCCTGCTTTGGGTTGGAAGAACAGTGAATAATTAATCACAGCTTCATTACAGACTTGTGAATTACTACAAGCAAATGCCAGTTCTGCACATGGCCCCCTCCCCTGCCAACAGGCAGCTCCTCTGGGAAGGACAGGCCAGGCTCTGCTGAGCCCCCAGGCAGGTGCTTCTCTGCTATTTTGAAAGGTGAAAGAAGCAGAAAAGGGTTCATCAGGAAAGTGATCTTAAGTCATGGAGAAATGCCAAGCAGTTCTCAGTGCACCTTTACCTCAGGGGTGGGAACAGCAATTCCCATTTCAGAAGCCTTTCCACAATTGAAAGTAGGTTCTTCCAATTAGGATCAAAACATTCCATTTTTCTTTGAATTTAAATTAGGCAATTTCAGACCATTCTTAACAGCTGAGTCTTACTGAGCAGTGGAAAACACAACTCCATCTTCCATTAAAGTATCCCATGTACATCTGTGAGAGAAAAGGAATAAAATCTCTTCAATCACCTCTCTTGGTGCCAGTGCTTCATGGATTCCTGTGAACAGGACACTCCTTGTTGGTTTTCATCAGAATTTTGGCTAAACTAGGACAGCTGCTTGAGGTCACAACCAGGCAGAATTGAAAAAAATAACAGAAATAAGAGCAGAAAAGTCCACACTGAACCTATTTCCCTCTGAAACCTGTTTCACTCCAAGTGTTAGCGCATCCTAGCTGCCCAGGAAGGGGAAGGGCATTCAAAAGCAGGTTTGCAAGGCTGGAGAAGCTCCCGATGAGTTTCTGTCCCTTTCTCTTCAAGAAGTTGCATCTCAAACTAGCATCTCAGAGTTGCATTGATAGCTCAAGGAAACAGAAGAAACAGTAAAATGGACCTTCAATTAAACCAGCCCAGATCTGGCACAGTTACTGAGCAGTGAAAGAGAGCAAATGGCCTTTAATTGGTGCTGGAATTGTGTAGTGTCCTCGCAGTGCTCTGCTTTAATTTCTGAATTAAAATTTTCTCTTCTTAATAGTCACTCATGGCAACTAACTGTTGCCTTCTGCTCGTCCCATAGGGTTCTCAACGGCCAAATTATTGCTTCTTTATTCTTCAAGAATGGCTGGATTCTTTCGAAGAGAGCCCTCACTTTAGGGGAAGCTCATGAAGAAGTTTAACAGTACATTAAATGATGCTGAATTACATGGGAATTTGCATGGATTTGCATTTTACATTTATATTAATGCAAGATGAGTTCATTATGATTCATCTAAAATAATGAATGCTAAAGGAATAAGTAATGATCATGATGTTGCAACTGTGCCATAATCCTGTCTCTGCAGTTTCAGTCTCCTGTTTCCTACAAAAGCAGAGAACCAGTTACTGTCCCCGGCACTGTGACATTGTTCTCTGTTACCATCCTGACCTGGGTCTAACTCTTACGTGACCTTCAAGGTTTTTCTGTGAACACGGGGCTTAAAAATCTTTGCCAATTATCACCTTTCCAGAATTTAAAATAGCTGAAAAGTCATGGGTGGTCCTTTTTCTTGTGCTGATTTTGCTGTCTGTCCCCATTCTCCCAGGGGATTGCAGCAGCTTGCACAGCTCAGCCAGTGCACAGGCACGGTCCCATCTCAGGTATGTCATAAGTGTCAGCACAGCTGGCCCACAGCTGCAGGCAGATTTGGGGAGCAGAGAGAGAAGATGGGCTTATCTCTATCAATCCCAAGCGTGTGCTGTCTCCCATCCTTCCTCACCATTTCTCCCTGGATCCATTGCCTGGAGTGAACTGACACCCATGGGAGCACCCACAGCTCCAGCTGCTGTTCCTGGACACTGACTGGACCCAGGAGCAAGCAGAGCCACTGACCACAAAGTGTCATCTCAGCGCTGCTACAGAACGTGGTCCTGCCTGCCAGAGACCCAGTGTCTGGCACCAGCCCCGCAGGGGCTGATCCCTTTGCTTTCCTCCCTTCTGCTGCATCTCCCCTTATTTGCAAAACACTGTGAGACTGGAGGAAAGGAATTGCAAGAGAAGAGTATTATCCAAGAGAAAAACTGCTTATTCTGTTAGAATTATCTCAATTAAATTATGTCCTGGAGTGAGTTTTCAGTTATTCCGAGTGGTGAATTTCAAAACTAATTTGATTTCATTTCTCTGGGCAGTATTTCCTCTGGGGCTGGTAGGTATTTCGAATTGGATGGTCTCTTCTTCTTGTGCACCACTGGTGTGAGCACAGAGCATCCAAACAAGGGGGGAAGTCTCCTGCTACTGGCACCTGCAGGGGTGAGCCAGGCAGCAGGGGCTGCCCTGGGCAGCACTACAGATCCCAGCCATGGCCCCAAGAGCCTCAGCACCTTCAGGCAGCACCAACTCCCTTTCCCCCACACAGGACTGAGCTCAGAGCATTCCATTCATCCCTTGGTCACACAGCAGCACAGGCTCTATCAACTGGTTTAGCTGAGCACCATCAGTGGCACCTGACAGGGTATTCACTCACAGTGATGCACTAAAACTCAGGGGGGATGCAAGCTCAGCTCCTTATGAGAACAGAGGCTTGTTAGGAAAATTTAATGATAGGAAAACTATTATAGTCTCCAGCAGAAACAGTCCTTATGTGACACTCATAATAGCAAAAGGTTAAATTAAATCTTCCCTGCAGCAGCATGATCAGGAGATGGCCAGGCACAGCTCCGTGTTATCATGCTGCGTACACTTCAATTAGAACAGCAAAGAGGATTTTATATATACATATTTAGCATGAAGATATTAAAAACATAGACCTGTTTCCCCTCTCCAAATGGCCTCCTTCTCCACTTCTGAGTCTGAAACTATTAGAGCTTGATTCACTGCTCACATGTTTTTCATACCAGAAAATGAGTCCTGTGGTGCTCATTGCCAAATGCTGGCAAATGCTGGTCAACACCCACTGAGCAGGAGAGAGGGAGGGAAATCCCTTGCAAACAGGTGTGTCTGGTTGCAGACCACAGGGACCATTTTTGCCATGGGTGTGACACTATCAGCCATTGCACTGAGCAAAGTCTTAGAGAACTGGACAAGGGCCACCCAGCAAGCCCAGTGCTGCACCAAGCACGGCTGAACCTCCACGGTGGGCAGCGATGGGACAACTGTCCCAGAGCCTACAGAGCACAAACTCCTCTGAGGCTCCAGCCCACAGCACAGCTCAGCCTGGAGAATTGTCTAATTCCAGCACGGGAGCTGAACAGAGTCAATAAACAATTAACACGCTCCCAACCAAGCAATTAAATCTACGGCAAGCGGGGAATTCCAGCAGACAACACAATTACCGTATTAACTACCAAAATTGCTGTATGTAACTGCTGAGAGGAAGAAACACCAGCAAAGGAGATGCTGGGGCCGTTTGCTTCTGCACCTGCCTCTGCAGTGGAACGAGTCTGTCAGTGGGCGTTGGGCACGCGTGGGATTCACAGTGACAACTGTCACTACTACACAAACCTGGTGAGAAGAGGAGAGAATGTTTCTCAGAAGTGGCACCATCTCTGCGCTTGCAGGAGCTTACATGTGGTTCGGCTGCTTCCACATGAGGATGAGGCACTGGTGGAAGGGACTGGGCGGTGGGTGCAGCACTCACAGGAAATCAGCTCCTGAGCTGTGGGGCAGCAACACGGGAGGAGCCATAAGAACCTCAGGAATGTTTTATTAAGGGTTATTTATTAAGGATGCCCAGCACTGCAGAGCAGCCAAACCCCAGCATGGACACATGGGGAGAGTGAGCTCTCCTGGTCTACATCAGTGCCCTGTCACTGTCCTGGCGCTGCCCATCTGTCTCTCATGCTTAATTAGAAATAATATTGCACATACTGCTTGAACTGCTGAGAAGAGCTGCTTAGCTTGGGAAATTGAGAATACATTCACTCATTATGCAAGATAAAATAACTCTCACTGGGATGGGAGCTGACGTGGAGCCTAGAGAAAGAGCAGATCTGTGGAATGGGGGCTGTTTGAGCCGTGCTTTGCTAGCTGTGGTAACAGCTACTCTCAGGAGATGAGAAGGAATATTAGCCAGGAAATTACTTTCCAGTTAGTTCAAGCAGTGTTTTACAATGCTGATTGAGGTGAAAGGTGACAGAAACAATTGCTAAGTATCAATAATATTATGTACACAATTAAAATACTGCCAAGAGTCTTTTAATACAAACCAAAATGAGGTTGGGAGCCCATGCAGGGATTCAGTTATGTTGCCAGGTTAAATCTTCAACTCAGTGGAATATTTGAAAATGTAATTTTTGCCTCCTCCTCCAAATCCCTTTTAATATTCACAATTGCCTTCTCTGTGAGAGACTTCCAGCCCTGAGAAGTTGTTTGAAGGGAGTAGCTAAGGATTATCTCTAAGAAAGAACTGTTATTCAGGACAAATCACTATGGACATGTTTACTAAATACTTCTGATATTTAACAGAATACATTATGGTAATTAAAAGAGCAACAAAAATAGGTGGTGAAATGTTGCTGTCATGGTCATCATAAAGGGGGAAAAGAAATCAAAGTGGAGCTTTCTTTTGGAATAAACACCCAAAGTCCCAGGCAGGCCTGGATCCCAGGAAGCTGCCAGGCTCTCCTGATGGCCATTGAGATGATTTCCAGTGATGAACTTGGAAGCAAAACTTTTAGCTTTTTGAAATCCATGGCCCATGCTTGCTCTTGAAATAGGATAAGGAAAAGCCTTTGTTTTGGCTGGATCCTTCTGACATTTTCAGTGACAAAAATAAATCTGATTTTCACAAGCTGTGAAGGAATGGGAACAATGTTAATTCTAATGTGTGCATGGTACTATTGGATATGATAAAACACTGAATGAGTCAGTAAATGTAACAGTTTAGTAGTTTGAAAAAACCCAAATCAATAATCATGCAGCAAGATCTACAGTACTGGAAAAGAAAAATGTAGCTGAGAGCAGAGTGTCTGGGCAAACCCTTCCTCTGGCAGTCCCTTCCTGCCAAGCACAGGGCAGCTCTTCTGTGAGCTGTGTGTGTGCACTTAGCCCTGGGTGTAGAAATAAGGGAACAGTCTCACAGCAAAGGAAATGCAGGTGCTTGGGAGATGTGACAGCCCCAAGTGCGTGGGAGGACATGGCCATGCCCAGTGTGGCAACATCCTGCTCCCATCCCATCCTCCCATCTGCTTTATTTACTCCTGTCCTCAGCCACACCTTCTCCTCTCCACCTGAGACCTGAGACTGGTGCACCAGCACCTGGCTCCTGCCACTCCTGCCTCGGGCCATCACCCACCTCCCACCTCGGAACCGCCAGCTGGACTGTGGCAAGAGCTCCTCATTGCCTTGCAGAAAAGCAAACAGTTTGTGCAGGCAATTTCAAAGGGTCCTGCAGGAAAGGAAAACAAATGGCCACAATGACCAGCTACTGCAGGAGGCCCTGACTCAACGGAGCTGGGCTCTGCGCTGCTGAAGTTATTTCCAAAGCAGATGTTTCCTGTGTGGAATCATTACACTGCTAAGTGCAGAACAGACTAAGGAAAGGCAGATGTTATCTTGACCTCTGCTTTCAGGAGTGTGATGGCTGATTTTTATTTCTGGCACATAATCTGACTGTATTCATATAGAAGATGATGGGAAAAAGGGACAGCAGGAATATAAGCAGCTGTACCCCCCAAAAAAACCATTTCCTTTTGCTTGTCTCAGAGGAAAACAAGAAATGACCTTGAGATCCTTCCACCTGCCTTTGCATTTATCTGCTTTATTTCAGTATTTCCTGTTTTCTCCTGACTCCCCACTTCCTCTGCATGTTCAGAGCATCCCAGGACACTGCTAAGCACAGCTGCCACAACTGCAGCGCAGGGGCTGCTCCGCTGGCACAGGCTCTGAGCTGCAGGCAGAGCTTGGGGACCAGGAATGTGAGCCACCACCTTGGGACTTAGTCCTGATCCCACCCCGGCTCTGTCAGGGGATGATTTTTTAGATTAGTAAGTCACTGGGGAGCCCCCGTGACCAACAGATGTGGTGGCAGAGAAGCCCTGGCCCAGCCCAGCTGTCCCATCCCTGCTGCCACACTGTCCTGCCTCCCGAGCCACCACTGATCTGAACCAGAGCACAAGAACATCGCCTGCCCCTTCTCTACCAGCACACCTGGGCTTCAGGAGGAGAGAAATTGCTTCAGAGGAAGACTTGTTCCTACCATTTTCAATCTGTTCCCATACAGTCTCTATCCCAGGCATGTTTTTTTCTGCAGAGACAGGACATTGCAAGCCACAAGCCATTTCTGAAAATATTAAACCTGGTGAGAGGACGAAGTCTGATCCCCTCAGCAGCAGAGACAAGACAGATGAGGCCACAAGGACTGCAATAGGAATCTACCTGCCAGGAGGAGCCTGTGGTGCTCCCTGTGACCACCCAGCACAGAGTCCACCCACCCACCCAGAGCCACTTGCAAACTGGGGTGCAAACCCAAAACCTCCTGCAAACACCCAGTGCACCAACAGACATACCACACGGGGCCACTGAAGATGGGATGATTCATCCCAAACTATTTGTTCGGTGTCTGAGCTCACTCACCAGCTGAGCAGCCTCCCGACAAGCGTGTCTGTCTCAGGTCTGATGTGTGCAGGGAGGAAGCACAACTGCTGTTGTAGAGAGGCACTTAGCAACACCTCCAATTGAAAGTGTCAATTGTCTCAAATGTGCACCCTAATACGGATTTAATAAGAATGCCTATGTTAATTATATATCCATTTATTGTTAAAAGAGCACTAAAGATTTAATAAGAGATAAATCCAGATGTCTGCTAATTAGCTGAAAGCTGCATTAGGTATGAAAGGTAAAATTCCCACCTGCGCTGGGTGGTCTTTGGCCAAAGCAGGATTTGGCTTCCACCCATCCCTGGTGGCACAAGGACTGAGCGGGCCCTGAGGTGACCTCATTGCACAGAGACAATTTCACTGCAAATGCATAATGACCTTTTCATCAATACTAGATACTTGCAAAGAGATTTTTTCCAAATCAATTCAATGCTCTACCTGCAATTCAATACCAATGCAATCAGACCAAGATTATGCACATTCAGCTATGACTCACTGACTGCCACTGCTCAGCCACGTGATGTTTGAGCAGGAGAATAAAAGACAAAGAACCTCCCTTCAAAATACCAGTGTAAATGCTAAATTCTAATGGGTATTTTGCAGAGGGCCATTTTTAATCATTTTACACGCCTGTGTTCATTTGCAAGGAGGGTTATCAAACACTGGTAGATGTGAACCAGACTTTGCTAAGAGTGCTGACAGCAAGACCAGAACCTGGAGGAATCATGGATGTGATCCGCCATCCTTCCCACGGCTAGACCAAGAAAACAATAACTTGACTTTTAGAGGTCTAGACAATCTGTTGCAGAGCAATCTGGGCCAAGAAGACTTTTCCAAGGGCAATAAGCATCTGCCCATGCTTTAAATTAAAAGGTCAGATTCCAATGTCTGTCACCATAAAGCACAATGATTTTATTTAGATCTCATGCAAGTGAAATTTAGTCACGTTACTCCAAGCAAACAGGTATTAGAGGAAAGAGTTTTGACTTGAATATAAAAAACATCCAAGGAAAACAATACCCGTTAAACAAAGAATCATTCAGAATAAGACTAACTCATGTTAACATAAAAACAACACGTAGGGGGGAAAAAAGTGAGAAAGCAAGCAAGCGAGAAAGAAAACTTGATATAAATCAAGTCTAAGCACTCTACCAATCATCAGCTCTCTAAATCAAGAAATCTGACGGATTTTCCAAGTGAGAATCAATCTTCCTGTCTCTGCAGTAAATACTGTAATCCTTTTTCCAGCATGGTACAGAAAACGCAACTGCCACATTCAAGATTTATTGAAAAATATTCTGCCAGATTGTTTGAATGTTGCCGTTCCAAATGTTTTTAAACAAGAGGTCAGGAGGACTTTTCACAGCTCTATCCTCCCCTGCCCGAAACAGCTTTGGTGAAAGACAGTTGGCACGGCTCCTGTGCCTGCCCCAGCAGTACCTGGGTCCAGAGCCCAAGGTGATGCACCTGCCAGCTGACACCCCCTCACCTCCTGGGCGTGCCAGATGCTGCTGAAACCACAAAGAAGTCAAGGTGGGGAAAAGTAGCCAAAAAGAAAGGACAGAAACATAAGCAGGAAGCCAGCACTAAACCCACCTCACCCCCAGCACTGCCCCTGCTTCCCCCAGCTATAGCAGAGCTTTGAACCAAAGTTCAGCCCTTGGAGGACTAGACTGGGATAGGAACGTATCCCAGCTACAGGCAACAGCACTGGAAAACGATGCCTTAATTCTCAGTACAACACAGCGAATCAATGCTGCTGGCATTGGAATCTGTTCATGTTACAAGAAATTCAAGTGATTTTGCTGAAATAACCCTGAGGCAACAGGGAAAGGGAGAGGGAAAAACCGTTGGATTAAGAAACTATTTAAATTAAGAAGTCACTGAAAAAAACTGAGAGCTGAGGTTTCACCAGAGTTGTTAGGGCCATTTTTAAAGCTCCCTGGTGAGTCAAAAAGAGGTATTCTTCTCTTCCCCATTGCTCACAGCCAGGGGACTTCAGCAGATGTGCATAACAAGACCACCTCACAAGGATTTTGTGGCTCACAGCAGGCACTAGTGCTGTAGTGATGCTCCCGGGCTGGTGGTGCCAGTTACTGAGCAGAAAAGTTGGCAGAACTGAGGTGAATTGGGACTCCTCAGAAGAGTTAACACTGTGTGTTATCACTGGTGTCCTGGCTCAATTCCAGTTTGCTTAATTATAACCCAGTGCTCTCCAGTCCCTGTGCTGCCAGCTGGGAGGACCACCTCCCTCTGCCCCACTGCACAACACTGGCACGGTGGCACCAGTCAGTCCTTGGGGGGAGGGCTGGGTTTTGGTGGGGGGTGAGACAGTGAGGTGCCACTGAGGGTCCTCACTTGACCATCAGGAGAGGGAAGTGATCTGGTAAAACTGTAAGAAATACATGTTCTTACCAGTGAGAAAAAGGGAGCAGAGGAGAGGCTGTTTCCTTTGTGTTTATCCTTTAGTGTCTCTAAAAACTTACAATGAGAGCTCAGTACAGTTTGGTTTTTAACAAGGATAATCTGTATACCAAGAAAATAGCTGAGGTTTGATTTTCCTTTCAAATCTGTATGATACAACAGCCAGCGTGTCTGTTCAGCAGCAGAAGGGGACCTTGCAGGTAGTTTTATTCTACATTGGTGAACACAGTTATTCTTTTTCAAAAGGCATATATGTTTTTGTCTTAGCTTTCTGCATGCATTTTCACTTTCTCATAGGCCAAAGTAACATATTTAATGCAAAAATGCTGTGAGAGCACCCCTGGAGCTGCAGTGCAGATCTGTCACTGCCCACTCTCCCCATGAGCTAGACCTGCTCCTTACCTGCTCCTCACCCCATCAGTCAGGAACATGCCCCTGTGTGAACAGCCTGACACCCCCTCAGATGAATATGAAGGAAAGATGGGATCTGAGTTGGTGTTCAAAATTCAGCAAGAACAATTTCTTTTAAAAATTAATTACTGCTGACTTCTAATACAATTGCAGCATGCAGGCAGACACCAGCAATTAATTAATCGGCAGTTTTCAAAAAAGAGGGTATTGATTTGTTGTTCCTCATAAACCTGGAATATTAGATTGAGGATGAGACAATTACATAAAGCAAGGGAAGGAAATTGGCTTTCATGAGTAAGACAAATGGAAAGGAGTCTGCATGTCTCTGGTTTTCTTACAGAACACCTGAATCTCCACCAGGGTCATGCACCAGAAAGGCACATGCAAAACAGCTCACTTAATCTTCTGGAAAATTGAGTCTCTCCAATAAATAAATAAATGCATCAAAAAATTGAACAAGCCATGGTGCTGGAACCGACTAAAGAAAGCCATCTTCGCACATACTCATTTTAGATAGGTGGTCTGTGTCTCTTCTCCAGAGGATGATGTGATACCCGAGAAGCACCCACAGAGGCTCTGGGGGGACTCCCTATGCTGTCCCCTGCTCCACTGCCAGCACGGAGCCACAGTGTCACTTCTGTCACTTGGAGCTGGCAGCAGCACCACTGCCACTTGTGGAGCAGGACCCAGCTGTGGCACACAGGGAATACTGCCCAGCAGCCCACTCCTCCATTGGAAAATGTCAGTTCTCAGCTCCTGAGCATCTTCTGCAAGCAGTTCTGTTTAGTCCTGTTTCCCTGCAAGCCTCCTTCCCTTCCCGGCAGTCGTGGCACCTGGATCCTGAGTGGCATGGCCAAGGCATCATGCAATCAATCACACTCTGTTTTTTCCTGGAGCAGAATAGTCTCTTTTTAATTATCTGCCCTGTGTGTGCCTCCAGTCCATTGCACTGTCACAGCTCTCTCTCTCTCTGTCTCATTCCATGCATGTTATTTACCACCTTCCCTCCCCATTATCTTTTCCATGAGATGGAAGCTCACGTTTTAGACATTATTTGGAGGTTTGACTAGCACAACTTCACTGATTCAAGAGGGAAAACCAACTGAAAGATGCTGCCCTCCCTGCCAGCCTCTGCACCACAGCCCCAAAGGAGGGTGGCAGGGCCCTTACTGTGAGCAGGGGCATCACAGCTGCCCCAGGCATCCTCTGCCCCTGCCCTGCCTGCACCTGTAGACGGTCCCACAGCTGCCTTGGCTGCCCATCCTCTGCCACCACCCTCCCACTGCAGAGGGCACAGAGGTCTCCCATGGCAGAGAATGTAACTGAGCAGTGAATATTAACTGGTTTCACAGCATCTGATGACAACAAGGCCATGCACAGAAATCCCGGTGAAAAACAAACAGCGAGATCTCACTCAGGCAGTTTCCATGGATGCAGCCGCTGCTGGAGTGGCCTAAAAAAATAAAACAGTCTTTGGTCCAGAATTTCACATTCCCTTTCTCCCTGCAACCACATGCATGGGGTTTGAAGCTGTTGATCCCCATTTCCATCCAGCCACACCTCCCCAGAGACTGGGAGCGTGCCACCTCCTGATTTACACAGCACGCCAGGGAACAGGGACGTGACCACCTTGCCTGTTCGGCGTTCAGCATGCTGACAAACAACCCAATACTACATTGCCAAGGAGCTAAAACCTGCCTCAGAAAGCCAAGGTTTCATTAGCAGAAGGTGTTTACTGGCTGCCCAGCCCAGGACAGCACGGGCCCCCACCAGCTGCAATAGGTTTGGCTGGAGAGGGTGCTCAGACCCGGGTGCTGCTGCCTTGCTGTGTTCTCTGGGTGAGAGGGAAGTTCAGACTCTCAACAATACAAGATTTTGGCCTGAGTTCCTGAGAAAATGATTTTCCTTTAACTGTGCTGGCCAGCGGGTTACCTTACACCCGCTCATCCTCACCCTCCATCACAAACTCCTTTTCTTTTAATACATTTTATCCTGTTGCCAGTTTTCCAAGAAATTTGGCCAGAACTTCAGGGCTTCTGCACTAGCCAAGTTCTGACAAGTTTCACCCCAAATAAGCCTGTGGGTTGCAGAGTTGACCAGCTGTTTGGGCCAGAGGAAATCCTTCTCCCCAGTGCTGCTGCTCACAGAGGTGCATTCTCCCGCAGCACAGATCTCTTCTTGGGGGTTTCTGTGGCCTCCTTCCAAGCAGGACTCACTTTGCAGGGAGCAGAGGGGCAGCTCCACCGAGCTCAGCACAGGGGTAAGGCAGCGTGGAGGTGCTGCAGCTGCGTGAAGGAGCGAGAGAGGCACAAAGCACATGAGGCAGAGCTGGGCTACCCAGCAGGGCTGAACCAGCAGCCTTCCCATTCCCCTGAGATATTCCAGTCCTTAGGAATCACTAGGAGGATGCTCCCTGCTGTACGAACAGCTTGATTGCATCAGTAACCCACTGTTAGAGAAACACCCTGCTGGGAAGTGTGAAGCCAGATCAGCGTAATTAAAGAGCATCTGAGCACTCTCAGGCTCAGCATGGCTGATCTCATCATTTGCTTAGGAATTTGTATCTTCCAAAGCCACGAATTCATTTGACTTAGAGGGCTTCCCTGCCACAGAGGCAAATTTCAAAGCGAAATATTGTTTCCAGAAGTGACTGATGCAGTTTTGAAGGGGGAAAGGAGGATTGTGACATACATGATTTGCAGTAAAAAGTCTCTACACACACTCAAGGACATCACCCACAGTAGCCGCCCAGGACCATCATCAGCCAGGCTTGCGTATCTCCAAGGACATGTCACCCAGCCTCTTTGAACAGCCCATCCCAGGCTCTCATCACCCTCACAGCAAAGAAGGTTTTTCTGCTGTTAAATGTAATGTCCTGCATTTGTACCCATTTGTACCCATTCCAGCCACAAAACTGGAAGATAAATCTAGGAGTGCTTGATGTGCTCAGACTGCGATGCTGAGACAGCGGCTCTGCCCGCGGGACTTGCTGTAAAGAAGCAATCCAATCACCAGGAGTGCTTGTTTTCATGTCACCTGCAGGGAGAACCACTCTCCATCTACCCAAAATAAGCCCCGCTTCAGAAAACATGCTGTGAGTGAAACTCACGGGCAGAAAAAAAACACTTTGCTTTGATTGCATGTGTGGGAGCCCTTTTTGTCTCCCAGGAAAGGGAACAGGCTCTTTGCCATGAGGAGCACCTTTGCTTTAGGCCTGGCATTCTTTGTGCACCTTCTCTGCCAGGTGAGGAGCTGGCAGTGCCTCCCAGTGCTGCACAGCCCACCCCCTGCGTCCCCTGGGATCACTGTGCCTCCACAGGGGCCACACATCCATCCAGCCCCGCAGCAGCGAGGGGTGGGAATGGCACATTTGGAACTCAGCCTGTGTGCTCTCATCCACTAATGTTGTTCCTAGATCTCCTCCTCCAAAATTCAAATATTGTTTAGGAGTCAGTCTCCTCCTTTCATAAAGGCCAGCAGAAGGCTCCAGCAAAAACCTGCGAAACGAGGGTGGGATATAAAGTGATCCTAATGTTTCTTAAGAGAGGTGAGTTTCATTTAGGTACAATTCCAGGTTTCTACTATGGTCAGAGCAAACACACACGCACAGAGCACTTGCCTCAATCAGTCTTACCTCAGTTTTTGATATTCTTCATTTCTCTACACACAAATAACACTTAGAGAATTTTCTTCAATTAAACCTTGCACGGCAAAAACATGGATTCCAGTAAATACAACTCCAGGGAAGCCAACTGACCTAATTCCACACCCTAAGTCAGGCATGTATATAAATACTCTATAGGATTATAGCTTCAGTTACTGTATTATGCGTTTTTCCATAATTAACAAATTGAGAAAGAAAAAAGCCAGTGAGGAAGCAGGACAAAACCTGCCTGGCTCTTTTTGCTCTGTATCGCAGTCACCCAGCAGAGATACCTGAGCTCTAACAGACCCTCACGCACCGTGACAAGGCAATTTCTCCCAGGCTGCTTTGTCACCATTACACTCACATCTTATTGACTGTAGGGATCTAATGTGAAAATAATTCCTTATTTCCCTTAAGAGAGCAATATAATGAGAAAATAGCAGGCCCTGCATGCAACAGCAACTCTTAGCGAAGGTTTTAAAGGACAATTTTGGTGTGTGTTTCTTGTCCTGAGCACTGTGTGCTGAGGCAGATGCTCCCCAAAGTGGCCACACGCTGCTGTGCCAAGTCCCAGCTCACCTGGAGCACAGGCACTGCCAGACCCTGGCATCAGCCCCTGGTTCTGCCCTGGCAGGTCCAGGGGATGCAGCACCCACCAGGTATCAAGGGGACCAGCACAGCTCCACCAGGAAATCGGGGAGGAAGGAGGAAAGGGGAGAAAAACTGGCCGGTTGCAGCACGCTCTGACTGGTACTTATTACATGCTCAGATATGTTTCAGAAGTGCAGTGATTCATGGAGGGAAAGTGGAGGCGCAGAGGAGCGAAGGCAGAAGGCGGAGAGGGGTGAGGAGGGTTCTCTGCAGCACTCACTCCAGTCCACTGAACTGGCCCAGGGATTTCAGTCCCCTCAGTTCCCATGCTCAGTCCCCAGCCATGCCGGCTGCTTCCAGCACAGCCACAGCACCATGGCCAGCACTGGCCCTTCCCTCCCCACGCACAGGCACTTGCCAGGGCTAGGCTATGAAGCATCTCACTGACTCTCAGCATCTTACACACCATTATTTAGAGACAAAAGGCTCCCCAGCAACTGTGCAGGCTTCCCAAGGAAGGGTCAGGTTAGGGAGTGCTCGAGCATGGGACTAGTGATTAAAAATGATTATCATGGTTTGTTCTTTTGGAGGTTCCTCTGTGCAGGTAGGTCCCCTCAGCAGAGAGAGGAATTGCCTTCCAAAACACGATTTCTATCTGCCCCAGCTCCAACAACAGCAAATCCTGCAGCTCTGGGCTGTGTTTCTTTTCCAGCATCTCCCTCCTGTTGTATTGCATTCTTCCCTTGCTATTTAGCACTTGAGAAACAAAACTGATTAGAGATGTCTCACTGGAGACTTTGGTTTCAGGGAGTAGAAGGAAGCAGCACTAAAAGCATACTGAATATTCATTCAACGATGAAATCCTAATTCTCCTTAGCAGTTCGTCGGCAGCAGCACATTTCAAAGTGAGACTTGAACATCAAGGTGAATATTCATTACACTGCAGTTGGCTTTTTCCTCAGCAGATCTCATTTCTACCTCGCAGTTCTGCAAATTCTCACGCACAACTAAACTTACCACCAGGGCTGAACAGAAAAATAACATTGAGATTTACATGTGCAGGGTGTGCAACAAACACTAAAGATTCGTAAAATACAAAGTTCACAGCAGTTTAGTAAATAACAACAGCAAGCACCAGCTCCCTAGAGGCTCTCCAGGGCATCTTGATGTCAACTGGAGCCTGACAAGGATGATGAGGACAGGAGGAAAAGCACTTTATCTCTGTTAACTGTACAGCACTTACACAATGGCAGGACTGGGCTCTTTGCTGAGCTCTCCAAACACCTCTTTTCTAAAGAAGGGTTTCTTCACAGTCTGTACTCAAAACTATTCTCAGTTCTTCAGAAACAACGTCCAGTTCACTGCTATCAGACGCAAATAGCAACATACGTATGCAAAGAAAATAAGAGTCAGTTTTTATGGAGAAGCTGCCTTAGGGATTTCATTCAAAATTATTGTCTTCAATTTTATTAAAATCAATATGAGATTTTATTACAGTATAAATTAAATGAGAGGCTATTTGCTCCTCAGAAACCAGAAGCAATACTATGAACATTGCTTCAAGCAATGATATTCATCCAGATGTCTTAGCTAATGTTATCCATGAACAAGTGTGGAGTTTAATTTCTTTTTCTCTCTTATTTTTTTCTTCCCTTAAACACCAGGCACAGTTCACGAAACGTGACTAAGGCTTACAGATGATACTCAGATATTTTTAAAGGCTCAGGGAGCTCAGAAAGGACCTGAACAAATTATTAAGGTCTGTGGCAAATGCTCTACAGCGAGTGATTAAAGAGCTCAATCTGTTTAGTTTATTAAGAAGAAGGCGAAAGGTGGCTTGATTACAGGGTATTAATACGTTCACAGGGAGAAAAGTACATGGAACTAAATGGCTTTTAATCTAAAGGAGAAAACAGCCACCATGCTCAGCAGCACGTGCCAGCCTGGGCAGGGGGATGCTGAGGGGTGACCCCCTGGCACGTTGGCACCACTGTCAGGGACAAATCCTGCCCCAGACAGCGGGCACCAACACGGACACACAGCAGGCACCAGAGCACCGGGGTTGGACACTGTGTGTGGGTTTGGGAGCTGAAACAGAGACTTGGGTTCACGTGTTTCCAGGCGGCACCTGTGTCCTGCTAGAGCTGGGAAGCTCTGAACTCACGTGTGGGTGGCAGTCTGGTAATAGCACTGCTTTGAAAGTGAAATTTCTAAAAACCAGAGTGAGGAGACGGAGGATTTGATGGAAATGCCAGGGTGTTGGTGGTGCTCCAGGAAAAACCTGAAACGCTGTATTACAGTAGATAAACTCTCGTAATAGCCAATATTCTGTCAAAGTTGATCTAATAATCACTTAAACTGGACTTAAGTGCTTGAAAGGTTAATGTGACAACAACTCATTTCACCCAGCTGCCATATATCAGCAGACAAATCATTTAAATAAATATATACACACTCAGAAGAGGGTCAGCAGGCCCCGTAAATGCAGGTCATATCCTAAAATGCTGCCAGTTACTGTCACTCGGAAGGGAGAAATTTATGTCAGGCTGATTTGCATAGGAAGAAATTGGCCTTAAACACTAAAGTCAGAGAAATCAAAGGCAGATGGCAGCCAGTTACATGATCTTTAAAGTTCATCCCAACACATGATACAAAACTAAAGCACTCCCAGCCCCCCCCCAGATCTTACAGGCTCTGCGGAGGGAGCAGGGAGGTGGAAGGTTTTGTGCAAAGAAGATGCTGCATCGCCTGCTCTGACCACCCTGAGCTCCCAAATTTGCTGCCCCTCGTCCAAAACCGCTCAGACAAAGAGTGCAGCTGCATGGCCAGCCCCCAGGAGTAGCAAAACAAGCTCCCACCTCTGAATATGCTCAGAGTTTGTAAAGCTGAGACATGCAACTGAGAGAAGCCAGGGATTATTCTCTGAATGTGGGGGGAAAGAGCATAAATAGGGGTGTTCAGAGCTTCTTTTTGGGTGGTTTTTTTTTTGTTTTTTTGCTAGTGCTCCATTTCCCCCGGCATTCTCCTGTGCCACTGCTCACTGGCAGCCTCCAGCAAGCCACAGGGTACCAGCCCCTTGGTGCTCTGCACTGCAACACCTGCTGAGGTGTCAGAAGGACAAAAATTGAATAGCAGCACCTTTGGTCTTTTCTAACATTGCAGGCTTTAAAACAATTCCTTTTCTACTTCAAACCAGACCTTTTAGTATCACTGGAAATGGGGGAGGAAAAGGATGAGCATTGAACAGTGATTTAAAAGTGCAAGAATAAATCTTAGGCTTGACATTCTTCAGAGCCTTTGGGGTCTTTGCATTCACCTGTGCTCAGTCTTAGTTTGGAGCTCACGATCCCTCTCCTGAGAACATGCTGCATGTTCACCCTATCCCAAAACAGATCCAGCTCCTTCCAAATGAGATCTTTCCCCATTAATGATGAAGAAAACCCTCAACAACTAGTTTAGAGTAATGGTCTCACCTTCAGATACCTGAGGTTTAATGAGCTGAGACTCACCCTTTGCACTGCAGCCGATGCTCCTGTGGCTCGGCGTGGCAGGAGCCTGGTCTGCAACCCCTGGGTGGGCTCTGCTTTTACCGTGGCTGTACATCATGAGGCCCCAAAACCCGATGGACCCCTCTAAACTCTCTCATCACCATCATAGCAATCAGTGTCAGCGGGGCTCCAGAAAGGGCACAATTAATCACCGAGATAACTGGCAGAAACGAGACACAGTGCATGCACTTGTACTTTGTATATGCTGATGGAGGCTAAGGACTGACATATTTACTAGAGACAGGCCCAACCCAGGCAGCAGCTGGGCCCAGTTCCCACACACAGATTTCTCATCATTGCTGTTTAAGACCTCACCGCTCTGACAGACACATTTCCAACTCGCCGTGGTGTTGCTGCTGGTTCCACTACCACCGTGAATACATCACTGAATGCCCTAAGGGCTTCCCAGACCTGCTGGTACCACCAGGAGAGCTCAGAAAAACATTGATCCATGTGAAAACAATCCTGCTTGGGCAACATTTAAGCTCTGCAGATGCTACATCTTGCTTTTTCTTTAATTAGGGCATTTGCATAAAAACTGGATTTTTACATCCTAAGTTTAACAGTTCTAGCTGAGGGGTTTTTTTTCCTCTCTTCTGAAATTGCCTTTGCTTTGGGGACATGATAATTTCTATCTTGCTAATTATGATGTCAAAACCAAAGGATTAGCTACTCCACTAGGAATATATGCAATGAGAGGTGATTACACTGCGTTCCCTTCTCTGTGCACAAGCCACTGGCATAAGCCAGTAGCACAGAAGATACATGAACCAAACACCGGTTCATGCCCACGGGTGCAGAATCAAGTGAAACTGGATGTGATTATGCTGCATGTATGCCAGTCAAGGCTGGGTTCTGCCCTCTGTGCCCAGGCTCTACTCACTGTCAGAAATCTGGTGCTGCTGTTGCTCCCCTCCGTGCTCCTCTCTCCGCTCTCCCATACTGAACAGAGCATCAGCACAGATTCTGTTTGTTCTTTTCCTTATCTCACTTCCTATTTTTAAATCGCTGAGCTGAAAAACCTGTTTTTAATGAAAAGAGATGAGCTCTTTGTTAGAAATGTGACAAATAAGGTCTCTTGTATGAAAAAGAAAAATTCTGCCAGTTATTAGAAGTGACACATCAACTACAAACTGGATTATGGGCACAGTGAAGTAATTATTTCTTAGAGAGATATCATTAAACTGGTACATAGCACTTTTTAAAGCCCTGATAGATAATGAGAATGGGAAACTGATGAACACAGGCAAGTGCCCAGTTTAAGACGGAGCAGGACTCCCACAGAGGGACCAGGAGATGCTGGGGAACCACTGAGCTCTGGGTGCTTGACCCTTTGGGACACTTGCCCCCAGGACATCCACAAGCATCCCCCAGGACACCAGTTCAGGCTCAAATGAGGGAAAACTGGTAGTGAAATTGGATCAGTAGAAATCCAGGCCAGCAAAGATGGTGAAAAATAATGATGCACACCACAAAAAGCTGGAGTTTTTACTGATCCCATTAGTTCTGTGAGACTGGAATTTCTCCCAGAGAGTGACAGAGAGGAGCTGTACAAATCATTGAATTTTTGGCTCACTGGCTGTGCTGGTTTTGGCTGGGATGGAGTTAATTTTCTTCCTAGAAGCTGGTGTGGGGCTGTGTTTTGGATTTGTGCTGAAAACAACCCAGGGATGTTTTTGTTGTTGCTGAGCAGTGCTGACACTGTCCTGCTCCTCAGCCCACTGTGAGGAGGCTGGGGGTGCACAAAGAGTGGGGAGGGGACACGAGGGGATCCCTCAGGCCCAGGGGATATTCCAGGCCATGAAATGCCTGAGTGCCATGGTACACTAAAAAGTGTCTGAGACATCTCCTGACTGAAACTTTGCCATCCTAGTGCTGCACATCCTCTGACAGCTCAGCAATGCAGGAGGAACTGACCTTTCTAGGAAAGAGACACAGTCTTCCTTGTTTGTTGAGCTGAAAAGAAAAACATAAACACAACACTTAGTGTCTTAGTAGTTATCAGAAGGAGCTACACGGAACCTTTCTTTGTATGCTAAGAATAGATGCCATTTTAATATGCTGCCAGACACAGACATTTATGGATGAACATGCCTAAACACCTCCTCAGACATGATCCAGCTGCTCACATCAGCCTTCCATTTCTCACAATCAAAAGTTGTCATTCATGTTATCCTCACTGAGCATCATTGAAACAAATAGATATATAATGCTCCTGTTTTCTTCACAGAGAATTGATGTAGATCATCATAAAGGTATAGAAGTACACACATACACTCAATTGTAAGCAGTGAAATAATAGAGCAACAGACAAGCAGGGGACATGGTGAATTCATCATTTGACTCTTTAAAGATCAGATTTCTTTTGAAAAAATGCATGTTAAACAGACTCTATCACTAGATACAAGAGTTACTGAGTGAGAGTCCAGGCTTCAGGATGATAATGTGGTGCACAAAAAGATCCTGGGCTTAGGGTATACAGTTAAAATGAAGGCTTTTCCCCCCAGGTTGCTATCTCTCAAGGGAATTGACCTTTTTCCTGTATGAACTTCTACTGTCTACATTTCTTCAGCATATTTTTTATTTCTGCTTAATTTGGGAGTGTGGGCAGTGTGGCAGCAGTTGCTGTCCTTGCTGTAGTTTCCTGCTACACTATTTCAGCACAGGAATTCCCAGTACAGATAGAGCTCAAAATATTTAAACCCTTTACTGTCACTGTCAGGCATGTTCTTCAAAACAAACTTCCCCAGCTGCTGTTTCCAGAGGTGTTTAAGAAAAGCAGTTACTGAACAGGTTCTGATGGGGTTCAGACCAATGTTAAAAATGCCTCTGAGTGCAATAGCAGTCCCCCAGGTACCTGGGGTGCTGGCAGGACTAACCAGGAGATTTACTAGACGTAAATACTAATTAACGAATGTAAGTGAACATGAACTGAATTCTAGTCTCACATAGGTATTGTCTGAC
The DNA here is from genome assembly GCA_013396755.1 of Sclerurus mexicanus. Classification (NCBI taxonomy): domain Eukaryota; kingdom Metazoa; phylum Chordata; class Aves; order Passeriformes; family Furnariidae; genus Sclerurus; species Sclerurus mexicanus. The sequence continues at coordinate 1,118,070 of VWZF01001080.1, forward strand.
CCTTGGTCCAGCAGCTTAATAGAGCAGAGCAAGGTAAAATGCCTGCAGAGAGAGGCAGCACAGACCCTTTCAAGCCAGTGGAGATGAAATATGGGACACTAATTTGCTTTTTAAAATGTAGGACAAATGACCAAAATAGAAGATGCAGCAAAATTAGTAGAGCAGAAAAGTCCAAATGATGTGGTAATAATTCAGTCTGTTAACATCAAACGCCCGCTGACACACAGTGTAATTCAATAAAGCCACTCTTTCCACTCTGTGCTGTCAAGGAGGGAACAACAGGGCACAGAAACAGACATCTGGCTGTGCAGGGACCTCAGAGAGGGTGCCTGTGCCACCCTGCTGCTGCAATGACAACAAACCAGCACAGCAAGAGGTGCTGGAGAGGAGAGTGTGGTGTGTGCTGGGCTTGCTCATCCTCTCTGTACGACACCAACTGTCCGGGCTGCTCCGGTCATCCGTGCATCCCAGGGATCCCCAGGTGATGTGCACAGGCTTGGCACTCCTTGGCACTCCGGGAAGAGGTTAATGAGCAAACAGACCTGGGAACAGGCCATGGGGGCTGGGGTGGCAGATGGAGCTGTGGCACATTTGGGCTGACACCTTCTCAGTCTGACTGGGCACACGGATCCAGGAAAACAACAGTTCTGCCTGCAGAAGGAACCAGCCAAGGTTATCCATCTCTGGCCGAGATTATCCATCTCCACTGGGTAGTGTGGTGGGAAAGTGTTGAGAGCACCCCAGTAAGGGAAATGCACATCAGTTTGTTTCTCACCAACAACCCACATTTCTAATTAATTTGATCATTTAGCCACTCTAATTAATGAGCAAACATTATTTGAAAAACCATGTTTAAATACTTTAGTTTTAATTTAATCAAATATTTAATAGTGCTGTAATTAATCTCCTGTTAATGAATGAAATCATGGTCCTCCTGCAGTTTGATTTATAGCTTTGACTCAGCTTCAGAGAAACAACCCAGCACTTGATGTCCTGATGCTGTGTACGAACCCACACTGAAACCGTGTTCTCCATCAGAGAGGCCAAGAGCTGTGGCAAACCAACAGGCCCTACTAACCTTGAGCACACACTTTTCTATGCTGGGAATAATATTTCCCACACAGTACGTGTGTTCTTCATAGCCAGGAGCGTACTCAGAAACCAATGACTGTGCATGCTGGACTGAGAGAATGTGCCTTCAATAAGGGATAAGTTCCTGCACCTGATGATGAATTTTAAAAACATCCTGAAAGCAAAAACACTGAAAGTTTTTGGGAAGTGAACATTTCAGTGACACTTCAACTACTTTTGGGGATTATTTGGAACACATTCCATGTATTTAAAATATTTGCTTGGTTTGCAGCCCTCTGTTTATAAAAGTGGGTTTACAACTGATGAACTATTCATTGAAACCAGAAATCCCTTCCAAACAAAGTGACAGCAGCTTTTTATAATAAAAAAGTCAAAATGGAACGCCACAACATTTTAGAAGTGCCAGTATTCCCGTGTTTTCTCATAAATACTGCAATTATAAGATCTCACATATGGAGACAGAAACAACCAGTCTGGTTGAAACAGCAAATGTTAAAGAACCACCAGGTTCAGTTCGTGTCTGTCATCAGAGCCCACACTCCCTAAGCGAGGGTACCTGTTCAGCCTCAGAGTGCAAAGCCAGTACATGCAAAATTAGTGTTTTTTGAGGTGATTCACAGAGAACTGCAATAGCCATCTAAAACTGAAGGAGGCTCTGGATTCCCATGGACCACCACAAGAGATGAAATGGCCTGTTCCCGGGTGAGGAACCTCTCTGAATTCTGAGGAACCATGTCCATTCCCTTGGCATTCCAACCAGCACAGGAGGGGTTCCAGTTTGCTATTACAGAAAAACTGGAAGAGCGGAAATATATTTTCCATCAGCCATCAAAGCCTAATTGCTTATCAAAGCATAGAAACAAATTCAACAGTATAACGACTGCCATGAGAAATTATGTACCAAAACATGGTCATTCTCATCTCACGAGCTGTCAGCCAAAATCAATGCTCCCACTGCTGTCACGGTGTCACCGGGGGACACAGGGAGCTGGCTTGCAACCCTTCTGTGAACATGGGGTAAAGAGCTTTTCCAGAGGCAAGTTGGGAAGAGAGGATTCCAGCCTCAGGGTGACAGTAGGTCTCAGTATTTCAATGTTCTGCATTCCCATGTCAGCAAACCAGAGTTGCTTGATCATTGCACAGAACTGCCTGGTCCAGTGCAACAGGCTGCTGTAAACAGCATCTTGCAGCTTCATACGAAGCAAGGGCCAGGCCATTTCTCAAGCAGAGTTCGTAGGCTTGTAAATGAAACATCCATTTTTCATTTGATTCGAAACTTTAATGAATGTCTTCAATTTATCAGTACAAATTTGAAAACGCATGAAGCTCTTCCCAAAACATGGCAACAAGATTGAATGATATTTGCCAATAGGATATCTATCTTGTTGCAGTCTTTAAACACGAAAAACACGCCATCTGTTTGGAGTGGAATTAACTACTCCTCCCAACCATGCCTTTATTTTCTTGTATATTAATTTATCTCCTTTTATTATTTCTTCTTTCCTCTTGCTCACTACTTATGGTTGATGGGACTGTGCTTAAGCCTAGACAGACAGTGAGACAAGCAGGGCATGGTGTGGCACAGGGCACTCACCCCATCCCCACACTGCCAGGAGGTGCCTGTGCCACGGTCTGCCCAACACGTGTTAACTTTTCTGTCTCACAGTTAATAACAAGTTGTGTTGCGTGCAGATATGCCCCAGGGGAAGAAACATCTGACTTCCCAAATGAATGACTCTTAAAATTACTTAAAAGGAGTCCTCTTGACAAGCTGATGTATAAGATTATTTGTCATGCACTGCAGAGCTTTGCAATGAGCTTAGACTTGGATATAACATGCAGATCTAAAGACTGAGTGTTAATAGCACAGAGGAAGCCCATTCCTGCACCCTGGCGTACACCAGCAGCACCTCCCAAACCCAGACACTCACCCTGAACAGGTCAAGTTTTCCCTGATATGTTATGTCCCTTGTTCTTCCCAGATTGTGCCCTCACCTCAGTAACCAAAGAACAACTTCAAGTAGTTTCAGTTCAAAATTACAGAAAGTCTGTAGTTACTCTCTTCATTTTAACATATAAGCATATGTCTCCAGACTGAGCTATACTTCAGCTTTTCAGGTTTCTTAAGAAGAGTCAAAAAATAACAGCTCAATTTCAAAACTTACATTTACCCAGCCAGTGCTCACACAAAAGATTCAAGCCATTCTAGATACTGCTGGAGTGCACCTTGCTGTCAGCTGGCTTTCACCAGCTTGCTGTTTGCTACAGGGACTTTTCTGCTAGGTTTCATCATGTGCAGAAGCTCAAAAATCATCGTAATCAGGAATAAACTGTGGATTTAGTTGATTTGTACACATATGTATTAAAATTGTTGTAAAACAGAAAAACTTAATACTATGAAGATATACTCCATCATGTATTATTTATCCCCACACCATTAGGTCATTAAATGAGGAATGCATGGCATAGTCAGCACTCGGTAACTAAGTCAAATTAACACAGAATTAAAATACAAAATGAGCTTTAAGCAATTCCGTTCTGTTTACAGAGCTGGCGGTGGTTGCTGGCTGCCTTGGAGTGCCCATGTTTCCCCCACAGCATCCATGGGGACAGGGGACAGCCAGGTGACACCACCTCCACACACCTGGGAATCATTACCCTTCTTCACAGCAGGCACAGGTGTTGGGGGATTAATGATTCAAAGGTATGCACAGGCCAGAGATCACTGGTCCTTTAATGTCCCCCTTCCCTCTGCAATACACAGTGCACAGGGTCTCTGGTCCAGCTAGTGATTGGGACAGAAATATTCTCTTTCCTGTAAGCAGCAAGGGATAAAGTGTGCGTGAATGTGCTTATGCATGAAAGATGGGAGAAAGTGAGAGTAACTGGAAAAGGTTTATATTCCAGACATCTCAGCCCTAGAGCAAACTGTTACTATTGTTCTTCAGTCTCTTCAAAGTCGTGATAGAAATTAAACGCATTCATTGAGTAAAGATGAACTGAAATGCACACTCTGTGGCTGCAGGAGCCCAGCAGACAAGACAGGCATGTGGCTGAAGGATCGTTCTAGGCTCCCTGGCCTTCAGACAGCTTGTCCCCTCCTACCCTTTAGCCCCAGAGAGGAGCTGGCTGCCAGCACAAGCCCCTGACCCACAGCCAGGGGTGCCAAGAGGATCTCCATGTCACCTGCTTTGGCACATGGGCTAAAACATGCCTTTTCCTTGTGTAACTCAGGTGTTCCCTCTATATCTGATCTCATGGCCCTGCGTGGCAGCAGAAAATTTATGTCAGCTTTTCAGTCTGTTCAGGCTCATTTTAACAAAATGACATTGAGGAAAAGAGAGCAAACCAGGATTATGATAATACTGTGTTTTAAACCGAATGATTTAAGGCTCCCAGGAGACAGCTATTTTGATAGCACACTGAGGGGATAATACACTTTCTGACAAACAGAGCCTCGCGAGCAGCAGTGCGGATGGCTCCATGCCCAACCAGCACGGTTCAGACATGCCCAATGCCACGGGAGCAGAAGGGGCAAGAGGATGCTTGGTGCCAAGACACAAGGTCTGAGTGTGCCATCAGGGCTGGCACACAGGCTGGGAGGCACCTGGTGCTGAATTCAGCTGAGACACCTTAATCATCAGAGCCCCAAGCACATGGGAGAGACCACCTGTAGCCCACATATGCTGCACTCCCATTTCACATTTGTAACACAAGCAGGATCGGTTCTGGCTGCAGTGGGGGTGCATTGTGAAGATGAGCCTCTTTGATGTCCTACATGTGTTGTGGCACAAGGTAAGAAGGTGCTTAGAAATGTAAGGATATGGATACCTACCCCAGAAAGCAGGACCCAGTAGCACCGTGCACCCAACCCACTAAGCCATTAGGTCTGGCTGCAGACACACCAGAACGAGTCGCACTCTGACCACAAACCTGAGCCGATCAAATGACTGCTCAGCTGTAGGGAACGCTGTCCATTAATGCTGTTTATTTTATATATAGTACAGCTTCCCGGTGAGAAAGTGCTTTTCCCAGTACTTTTATACTGGGGGAGGTTAAGATTGAGTTTTTTTCTGATCAAACGCTTCTCACTTCTCCCTGTTTGCTCTGAAAGCAGATTTCTTTGCTGTAGCTCAGCCCCGCTCCCTCAGACAAGCAGCTCCGCTCTCCAGACGGCAAGTGGCTTTCAATAAGCAAACGCTCAATGTAATAGATGAAAAACATCATAAATAACTAATAGTGCTGCAAACACTGAAAGACGATCCATCTTTCAGTAAACTGCACATGCTTTTCGAGTTTTGTGACTTCTTCCCCAGATCTCCTGGAAGTAGCGTATAAATATAAACTATTGCAGCTATCACCCTTTATTTCAGCAATCAATTTTGCTGTTATGTGATATTCATGTTTGGCAAAAAGGGCTGTTTAAAAGAAGTTTGCTCTGCTGTGTGTGACCTAAAAGTAAAGACAGGTGCAAATGAAGGAGTAAAGTGGGCCAGTGGTGAAGGTGTTTTACAAACTAATTAAGAGTGTGGTTTCCTGACAAACAAGAAAAAGAGGTCATGTAAACTTTTGCCTTAAGCAGCTCCCAACTTCTCTGAACATCTGTGTTTTCAAAACATGTCCTTAAACCCTGCTAATCCCCAACACCTGCATTGCAGTATTTACCTCTCTAAGCAGCTGGTGTTTGGAAATAGCATTGTATTTATTAAATACTTGCTTCCTGTATTTGGTTGGGGTTTTGTTTGCCTTCTTGTTAACAAAATGAGTGCTGTGGGCTGACTCAGCCTGGCCAGCTTATTCGAGCTCACAAAAAACCAACAAATGTATCCAGAGGAACACTGCTCCCTTGGAAATGCTGCGATGGATCAGTAGCATTTCACTCCCAGCACTGTCCTGGCATCCCCACAGCTTCCTGACGCCGTACACACAATGGCACTGCTCAGCTCCATAGTCTACTGAGGGTCGAGTCACCCAGATGACTGGCTTGCACAAGGCACAGATGAGCTTCTCCTAGGAGTAACAACAACTAAACATCCCTTCGCTTTGGACAAACCTTGCATTCCGTTGTTTATTATAAATGCAAACAAAAGCCAACTGCCCTCCTGGGGCAAGTCAAAGGTGCACAAAGAGATGTACTGATCATGCTTCCTGCAGCGCTGGTCCCTGCCTGGGATGCACCTGCTCCACCTGCAGCAGAGCCAGCTCCAGGGTGAGAACCCACTAGGTGCCTTTCCTTACCTTCCAAATTTATTTAATGGGTGCCCTGTGGTTGTTTTCCATCTCTTCTGGCCACTCAGGCTGTTCAGGAGGCAAACCTGAAAAAGTTAAATGCCTCACAGCTGCATTGGCTCTCACTGGGATGTGGTTCACTGTTTGGTTTGCCCCAGCCTGGAACCCTCTTGCTTTTGCCCATCACCTCCTCAGAGGGGATCACCTGCTCTTACAAGTATTATTATGGCTCTTTCAGTGCTGCAAATACACCTACGTGGTCTGTAACAGACACTGCAGAGTTGTGATCACAGCAGTTCACAGCAAACCTGCTTCTTTGGATGCAAATCAAGTATTTTGGATCACTGAGCGATAATCACAGTCAGTGGTGGAGAAAAGAACAAGGAAACTTTCAAGAATCGGGACCACTTGCTAGAACAGGAAATAACCCCTAATAGATAAGATTTTGAAGGCCTGAAGTCAAACAGCAGTACAATAGATCTGAGCTCACCCCAGATTTCCATCTCCACCTTTTCCTGATGCCTGCACCTGTTGTAGCATTTTTCCAGCCACACCAAACAAATGACATTTTCTAGTCAGTCCTGCACCAGGATCACTGCAGGCACATCTCTGGCATGTTCATGGGGATGAGATGTGTTAAAAGTGAGAAAAACAGTACATAAATCACATCTGATGCCATAGCTGGGACCCATCTACATGTAAATGCACTCAGTGCACCCCTGTGAGGGGAATCACTTCCTACCAAACCACTTGCTAAGTTGCAATCCTGCATAAACACATCTGCCTCAGATCCTCATGCTACAGTTATGCTAAATTGGTCTTCTCTCTGTTTATCCTTTTAGTCTTAATTTTTTTCTTTTGTTTGCAAATAGAATTCTTACAGAAAACACCAGAATAATTAAGCACCTGGCTGCCAAATTTCTTTGCTCCAGGTTGGTAATTCTACATTGAGGGTACAAAGCGCTCAAAGCTCTGAATGCTCACTAAATCCTTGAAAAATTTCTAATATTATTTCTGATTTCCCTGTCACATGGCTCATTTTTCTCCTCTTACAAAGCGTGAAAGAAGACAACCATGAACTATGAATTCTTGGAAGTGTGACTGCGTGGATTGCACAACCCAGACAACATTATTAATCTCATGAATAAATCAGAATCCATCAATAACCCTGAGGTGGAATTTCCATGCAAAGGTGCTTTCCAAGGCCATCTTTAAATGCTAAAACTTCCTTTGAAACTCCAGTGCTATATTTCATGTCCCGGAGGTAACACAACCATTCAGACAGCAGCGCTGCCACAGTTGTGTCTTAGGAACCCAACTGGGACCCTCTGCACAGTGACCCACCATCACTCTTGACCTAGGCAGGACCTTCTGCCTGGCTGGGGGCACCACTCAGGTGCTGTGACCCAGGTTTGGCCCCAGTCCGTGGGGGCAGAAACCTCCAGAGACACAGGCAGAGCCACCGACTCCCCAGCAGCCCTTCATGCAGCAAGGGGAAGTGAGGAACAGCAAAGAACAAGCTGCCCTTGTTTCCTTTGGGAGTATTTCCAAGATTAATCTCTGCAGAGATAAGAGTCCTAAAATATTTATATGAAGAATTTCATGCTTCAGTGTAAATCCCACTGTAAGCCCTACAAGAGCAATAGGGTTTTTCTTCCTCCCTTTTTCTCCTTGTCTATGTCTTTCCACATATATAAAAATAACCTGATAATATCCAGCTAGGCTGAATAAATTCAAAGCTATTGAGCTGTGGAATTACAATTGCCCAGAGAAAAGCACAGAAGGAAGCAACTTTGCTTCCTACAACATAGGGGTGAGTAATGGAGTATAAACATGAGTGGAGCTCCTCACCCTCCTGGACTGACACAAATACACATCACCTGGAAGACACCAGCTCTTTTTGAGGTCAGGCACTGCATGTATTATTGCTGAGGGAACAGGAGGTACAATCATCATTGAGGGGGAAAGAACAACACTATCATCACGGCACAGAGCTACCAAACAGCATAAAGAAATCCAGTGTAATTGGGAGAGATACAAACACCATCTAATTCACAGCACCGAGTACCAGACTTACAAGAGCTGCGGGACCACTATGCTCCCTCCAAGGACAAGATGTTTTTCAGCCAACACTAGTGAGGCACCAGCAGGTCCCAGCACCTGAGGCTGATGACTGATTCACCAGCAGAGAGCTGGCATTGCACTGCTGCTCCATGGGAATGGCAGTGGGAGACTCTGACCCTCAAACTGCATGCCTGCTCCAGTACCATGACAGTCTAATAATGGTCATCCTCAAGTTTAAAAGTACTTCAAGCTTCCTTCATTGCCATGTCATGTTGGACAGCACCTGTTTTGTTCCTGTTGGCATTGCAGCATGGCTGCTGATGAGAGGGCTCACTTTGAAACATGAGAAACTTCAGGTGAGAGAAGACACCCCAATAAACTGCATTCTCAGGCATTACTTCTCACGGGGAGCAAGGGCTGAGACACCCCGATGCACCAGTCAGCATTTGGTGCCAGGCAGTGCCTGAAAAAGCTTCCTGCTTTCAATGAGCTGCAAAGATAGTTACCAAGTTATTGTGAGCTATAAATAAAGCAGCAATGTCTTTTCATAGTGTCTTTTCCCTGTCCACAGAAGGGGAAAAATAAAAAGCCTTCGCACAGGTGCCTTCAAACAGCACAATGCTGCCTTTTCCAGCATCCTCAGCTTTCATCTGCTCCCAGCGGTTGTTCCCAACCCTATGGCGCAGTGTCCAGCTCATTAGGCACATGCCTTGTGCTTGGCAGTGCTTCCTACAGGGAGACAAGGACAGGGAATGCAGGGAGGTTTCAGCACCCTCGGGAGCCTCCCAGCCACGGCAAGATAGAGCAGCCCCAGCTACACCAAGGCCGAACATCCCTGCCCTGGGACAACAGCCACTGCCTCCACCCCAGCTCTGGCCTCTAGGAATGAGCCACAGCGCCTTTCTCCAGAGCCCAAGGTCCTGCTGCACATGGACAACGTGAATCAGAGTGAGCAGGACTGACAATATGAAGATGATGTACAATTTTTTTTCTCATTGTTGCCTGCTAAATTTAAACATGACAAAGCACATTGTATTTCTGCCTCAAATTTATCACTCAAAGGAAAAGGCTTGAATACTTCCCAAATTACAGCTCAGACTAGAAGGGCTTTTTAAGTTTCTTGCAGAATTGGTTATTTCAGGCTAATGGAGGTATTGGGAGGGCAATGCTGTGAGCCCACCACACCTGTGTGAGGGGGATGAGAGCACACCCACAGCAACAACTGCAATGCACAGCAGCAACAGTCACGCGGTCTGCTGAAGCACTTCTGTATTACTTCAGTTAATAAAAATTAGAAAATTATTCCCAGCATTTTGGGAACAGTTAATGCTAGGGTAATATAGTAAGATATATATAATCTATTGCAACATTAACAGGCAATCTTTTAAAATGCATTTACAGCCTTATATAATGGAGAGGAAACTGAAGTGCCAACTCAGTAATATGCACCTGCTTAACTCTGAAGACACAGCTCTGCCCTGCACAAGCACTGCTTCCCTTGGAGAATGGCTTTGGGCAAGCAGAACCAGTGTTTGGCTTTCCTGACCCCACTAAAGGCCAGCCCTGCCCACACACACAGCGCTAGCACTGCTGCACTCCTCACACACAGACTCCAGATTACGGAAAAGAAGAATTTTGCAAAATGTTTCCAAAGGTCAGCAAAGTAGGGTGAAAGGCTTCAGAGCCCAATGAAGTGCCATGTTTCCAAGAGGAAATGAAATGGTGGTGAATTAATTTCTCCTGTAATATTACTGCTTCCTTTAACACACTTGAGAGTAACACCTGGGAGGAAGCCCGGGAACTCAGCCATCAGCTGCCAGCTCATGGCACCGACCACATAGATCATTCCCAGCCCATTACTGGTGATGGCTTAAAAGTTTGATCTGCTTTTTAGAACTTAGCGCACAAAAACATTCCAATGCACTGTGTCACGCTGGGCATTCATTAAAGGAAGCAAATATAGTCTAAGCCTTCCCATGTAATTTTCATAGGTAAAATAGATGAACTTTTCTGCCAATATTGTGTCACCTCATCAACTCCCTTCACAGCAGAGCAGCAGTGAGTGGTGACGTGAAGCAGGCACTAATCCATTCCAGTGAATTACAGCATGGTCCCGAAAGCAGTTCCTTATTAACACCAGTGGACTTTGGCTCCAGTGGGTATTTAGCTATATTTAGTTATTTAGCTACAAATTCTGGCTGCTGAACTGCTCACTTCTTACGTGAAGCCACCTGGGTGTGCAGCCCTAGTGTGAAATTAAGGAAGAGTACTTAATACCTGGTATCATGTCACCTGGGTGCTGTGCAAGTCTTACACCACTCTGGGGACTGTCTCTGATGCCAGACAGCCAGAAAACAGAAGACAGACCTAGTCTGGATCTTTTGCATTGAGGCAAAACTAATGCAATGATTTGGCTGGATGGAAATGCCATGCTGAGTACCCCCACCACGCAGATTACATCTGCCAGTTGTAGAAACAGTCAGCAAGATGGACAAGCCAAAAATATAAAGCCAAAAAGGTTCATTTGTGTAATTAAACAACTAATCAAGGTGTCTGCTCAGAAGATGCATCCATAGTGTGACAGGGATGAAACAAGACAAGTGCATCATACAGTGAAAGACACAAAGCAGACAATTTATTCTCTGTATCTATGCCCATTTGCATGGCCAGCACAGACCTGGAGCAAGATCTTGTCCAGATCAAAAATATTTTAAAGTTCTAGCTATGAGATCAACAGACAAAAATCACTGTAAAAACCTATCTAATACAGGAGCTAATCACAGTCTGTTTAAAATTTAGTTGTAGAATTCAAGGACAGCAGTGAATGAAAAGAAACAAAACCATAATGACTTCAGGGCAGACACAAAACAAAACCAGATCCTAAGCTAGAGCAAATCAAAGCAAATCTACGGCCATCAGTGCAGCAATGTCACACAAAGTGTGTGGCCGATCACTGAGGATCAGCTCCTGCAGTTTCCAAGAGTAAGGAAGTACAGAAGTAAAGAACCTGTCACTTGGATCTAGAATGAAATTAGCCATAATTTTACATTGCAGATTTCTGACTCTCTTGTTTTCCTCACTGGAATACTTCAGAGTAACCAAAAATGATGAAGATAAACAGCGTGGTCATTCCCCCTCACTACAAAATTGCAGTTCTAGTGTCATAAATTGTGATCTCTATGGGGACAGAATAAGACTGCTTTTCCCAGGATTACTCTCGGGCTTTGCAAAAGTCACACACTGCAAATACATCTACTATAATATCATTTTTATAACACAGCACCCTGAGACCCAGAGCATTTAGCAATAAACTCTAAGTGCTGATTTGCCACTGCCAGAGCTGTTCCCATAATAACATATAAAGTACCATATTCGATAAAGTCTTTTCTTCATTGTACACGGATTTGTACGATCTCAGTCGGCAGAAACCTCACGGGCTTCTGAATGCATACACAGCACAACACTGACAGCAACCTAAACATTCATTTACCCTCCCTTCTGGTCCCCCTGGCGAGGTGGAAGGGCTGAGAGGGAGGGCTGGAGCCTCCTCCACCATCTCCTTAAGTGTCAGGCTCTGGCTCTGACACGTGCAGGTGCCAGCTGGGCAGTGCCAGGCAGCAGCACGGGCTGGTGAGGCAGGGAAAAGCCCCCACAGCACCGAGGATGGCTGGAACTGACATCTTCCATTACATCCCACTGGTCTCTTCTGTGGTAAAAGGATGGAATAGCCCGATCCCTTGAAGTGTGATTAAGACATAGGGTCTGGTTTCTGCCTATTGCAGGGTACCCTGTCTAAGCCTCTCTGACACGTGTTCATTTTTCAGATCAATGCTTGTTATTAGTTTTCACGGTTAGCTTTGTTCCTCTACTCAGGAGAGACATCTGATGTGTCCTGACAGCTCTGTCCGTGTTTGAACATGACTATTGGCAGATACATGTATATGGGGCGACTCCAATTCCATCTAGCTTGTCAGCTGCTGGAAACAGATTGACAAATACCTATTAATAACCTAAACCAGGGGAAGAAATCATAGTCTTAGGAGAAAAATAGGGATATCTCAAATGGGGGGAGGGTTCATTTTTTTTTTACAAAGTAGAGCCTTGCAAGACTCGCTCAGGAGCCATTTCCTCTTTAAGCAGCACACGAAGTTTCCTTACTTCAATCTGCAGCTGGCACATTGAGGTAATTTGACCTCTGACAATAAGCTTTTTCTTAATTTCACACATTAATATTGAGGATTTACTCTAGACAGAGCAACTTGCCAGGACTATGCACAGAAAGGCAGCAGCCAAAAGGAAGCCCAAGTTCTCGTTCTACACAGACGTCTCCAGCAGTCAGTCTGGAGACCGCTCAAATCACCTCAGTCTGGAGAGCTCAACTGTTCCACCCTTACGGAAAGGTGACAAATAGCCATGCACTGCACAGGACAACTCCAGAGAAAACAGATTCTCACTGTCTCCTTGAACTGGGGACAGACAAATTCTTAAGGAATATTTCCATGTGTGCCTTATTAATGGAAACAGCTGCATAGCGAGAAAAAAAATCAATTACTTGTAAAAGAAATCCATAAATCTGCTACAGTATGTTGCTGTCTTCTTTATGGTAATGGTCAATACTGAATATTAATTGAAAATCAATGGTACCAACTAAACTATACTTCAACTAAAAATAGACCATATCTCAAAGTTTTCTTGTATTGCCTGTGTGATGCTTTCTCCGATATCATCTCAAGCACTTCATTTTTTGGCTCTAATTAAAAATACTATCATGTGCTGTCTCAAAACTGATCACAGTCTGTTCATAAAATCCTGTTAGGAGATGCTTCATTGTGATCGCAGCGTTACACAGAAGCTTCTCTGTGGAGCCAAAGCAGTGTTGCACATCCATTCAAGATGATCAACTGAGCGTTCAGAACACAAAGAGATTGTTTTTCCCATTAATAGGTACAAAGGCTGCAGTTTAATTTAGAGAAATTATACCCTTAGTACCTTTCCCAGAAGCATGGCTTTGAATGACAGGCATCTTGATTTTGTAAAACAGCATCTGAAAAAGAGTGGCACAAGAATGCTGTCTTCTGCATGTCCATAGGGCCACTTCACTGCCCATCAGGACAAATGTCCCGGGGCACTGAAGAGATTGCATTTATAATAATTATGTTAGAATTCCAGTGATGAATTCTGACAGCTGTAACTTCTGCAGGGTTATGACTGGAATGCAAAATTATGTATTTTCTCATCATCCTCTGCAATTTGACTTCAGTTTCTCTCAGCGAGACCTGAAAAACCTGAAGTTACCAATAGCCACAGTATACCTCCCCTGCAGATTCATGGCAAAAACAAGGGACCCATTTCAATTGACTGCCAAGTTCATACTCCAAATAAAGTGGGATTTAAATACAGTTTAATATTGTCCGGTAGTAATAGAGAGCAAACGGATTACATCCTACTGGTAGTCCATAGGAGGGGCCACAGTATAGTTCATGGAAGTGCTCTTTGACACTGGAGTTACAGTCATGTGTCCCCAGGCACAACCCATAAAAACCAGAAATACAGAAAAGGATTCTCTTAGCAGGTTAAAGCAGTTTGATGCTTTGGAAATTATCTCTTTGACACAATGAGAGCTACACAAATATTCTCTTAGCTATGTTTAAATAGAATCTTTGTACATTGATCATCTGAGGAACTGCCAACAGAATTCCAAGTGGAGCCGTTTTTATACCTTGTGCCATAGGCACAAATTTGCAATGCAGAACCGCTAACAGAGAAGTGCTCAGCATGCCAGAAATGAAGGCTAATTACAGGTACCACATGAACTCACTAACATGGAAATCGTTCTCTGGTTGGTATCTGTCATTTCAGCTTTCAAATATCCTTCCACTAATATTTACTACAGTCTTCTTGTGATTCAGGAAGCGCTTCCTCCCTAAATCTAAATGTTTGAAAAACTTTGCAAAAACATTCGGTCCAACACAGATGACATGTGGCAACTCTCTCCCCTTTGCTAACTAAATAACCTGGGTCTCTCACAGAATCTCTAGATCACATCTTGTTCCTATGTTCCTCTTGCTGTGTGCAGCCTCATGTTTCCGCACTCTCCCATTTCTATGCACTATGGAGCCTCATTAGCATTACAGGCAGGGAATTAAATGCAGGACTCAGCCCATGGAATGCACAAGCAATTCCAGAGGAAAGCCCAACAACTGTGAATAGAACCCAAAGGAATAAAAGAGAAGCAAGTGCTGGCAAAACATGAAGCAAAGTCTCATCTAAAATCATGCCCTTCTGCAAGTCTTATTTCTTTGCTGTGAGTCTTCCAAAGGTATCATCCTGATCTCAGCAGGCTTTTACTCCTCCTGTTGGGAATAACTGAATCAGCACATCATGCAGAGGCTGCTCTCACAAAAAGGAAAGAAGAAAGACTTCAGTTGGATGTTTTTCTGCCAATAGTCTGTGCAGGTATTTACATTCTTTCCTTGCTTCCTAGGACCCTCCTTACATGCACAAATGCATAGAGGGGAGCGGAGTTAAGATCTGAGAGAGATCTTTTCTCTTCTCCTCTTCCTAAACCAAACTGAATTACTGAGGTTGCACAACCAGGTGCCCCCAGCTCTGTGGCCACCTGACACTCCCCCACCCAGCCGTGCCATTCCCACACGCGATTTAGAGACAGATTCTCCTTACTTCGTGCAATCCAGAGCATCAAGCAACAAAATGGGATCTGGTTCTAATCACGTCAGTAGCATTACGTGCCATACAAAGGAAAGCAAGAGGTGGGACTTTGTTCCCAGCATCAACTGCCATTTATGAGCTCGACCAGCCCAAGGTGGTTCATATCTGATACAAAAGAACATCTGAGTAGTTCACAGAAGGGTACAACAGGAACCAGTAGGTGAAACAATTGCAATTTAAAAACCTGGAAACAGAACTTAAACTGTAAAAAGAATAAAGCTCTGCAGGAATCAGAATTTCTGTTTCTCAGTGCAGTTTCAAACTACAGCTAATTCCAAATAAGAAATTACTTTTCTTTTTAATGCAAAGACATTTTATATAATTTCAGTTCCTTACAGTACAAACTGCAAACAAACTTTGGTATGAAATATGAAGATGTAATTCTTCACTCTTAAAAGGTGTATTTTGACCATGTGTTTTGTTTGTTCCTGACCATTTCCTTGATCTCAAGACACACTCACATTAATAAAATAACAAATGCCAAAGGAAAAACGTCCCATCAGAAAACTCTTTATAGCTTTAATCATCAGCCAGAAGGCCAGGCTGTCAAAAGGCAGCAGGAATTTCGATAAATGAAGTGCTCCAACTATCCTTCCGGAATACCTTAATTCAGCTCTCAATTCTGAGGTTACCTGTCCAAACCTCTGACTGCAGGTCCTGGGCTGCAGCTCTGCCTTGCTCTGGGCACTGATGTGAAAGGACCAGCTCCAGGGAATAGCATTTTTCAGAACAGGAGAAATCAGGAAAGCTCTTTTCTTGGTGCTATTCTTAGACTGAAACATTCATCCTTAAATTGCTTCTGTGTCTCCAACTGGGATGTCTGACAGCCTGACAGACAAATCTTAGTAAAAGACAGATTTGATAAATATGCCAGGAGAAGTACTTGCAGTCTTCTTACACAAAGAGAAAAATGGGGAAAAAAATGGGAAAAGACTGAGGGAATAAGACAGAAGAAAATGCAAAGTGCTCAGCTACTCTGGCTCCGTGAATGATTTCTGGGAAAAGGCTGGAAGAAAAATTATTATTTATGCCAAACAATGCAAGGCAAAATATTTAGGCTGTTTCTTTCTTTGCCTGATGTACAGTCTCCTAGATCCAAGCAGGAGAGACTCTCGCCAGGCTTGTTCCCACAGAAGCTGTAGGAAAGACCCTCCCAAACCCCACACCATGAGTGTCAAGCCGAGATGTTCCACTGCCATCCTGCAGCTCAGAGCTCAGGTGGAGGCTTCGAGAGAGTGAGCAGAAAGATCACAAGGACAAAAAATTATTTCTGTTTCTATTTCCCCTAGGGTCTGAGGCCAAGATGGCAACTTGAATCAGTTTCTCTACAGTGGGTGAACAAGAAAAAGGCTTTTAACAAAAACAGACGATATTCTTCTGTAATCACACGCTTCAGAGCAGAGCTTCAAAACACTTTGGGATGTTCATCACAAGCTACTGCAAGAGATCTAAATTCAGGGTACCTGAGCTGTCCCAGGCTCCCCTCTGCAAAGAATGGTTTAGATCCTCCCAAAAATCACCTGGGGGGGGGGATCAGAGGGGAGGGCTTCATCACCCCAGAAGAACTTGTTTCCTTCTGCTAACAAAATAAAATGAAAGTAGATGAGGTGGATTCAAGGCCATCTTTGCAATTTTATGAGTATCAGAAGGAGTTTTGTTTTCTTTCACTGTGGGACCTGGACTTCTGACCATCACGGTGCTGTGCTTCCACACCTCCTGCCTGTCAGTGGGGTGCCTTCAAGGGCAAAGTATGATCTGAAAGCTTTCCCACCAAGTCCTATTTCTCCAAGCCTGAGCCCACAGATAAGAGAGCCTGTCAGTCTCAATGGCTTTTGCGCAGCTCACGGAGGTAATGCGATAATTCTGCTTTTATGTGCACGCCTGTGTCGCTCCTGTTCGCAGCGGGAAACACACGGGAATTAAAAGGAGCTGGCTGAATCCCCCCAGGCTCAGGTCTCCAGGCTGAAGGTTTATGGTTGCTTTGCTCTGGCATTGCTTTGCCCACAAATGAATGTGAAAAAGAAGCAGCACTTAGAGTAGGGCAACGACTATAATTTATTCTTCGAGTGACCCAGCCTGAGCCTGAAGTTTGGTCAAGTGAATTCAGTTCTTTTATCAGTGAACTTTGTTGAATGTTATGCACTGACTTGATCAAGCTAAGAGAAGGAGGAAGTCTAAAATTGTAATTTAGAGGATAAAAGATTCTCAGCAACCATTTATTACTACTATTATATTTAATCAAAATAAAACAGTGAAACAAGGCAGAAAGGCAGTCCTGTGCCACTGTGTTACCACAATTAACACAGAGTCAGTTATTTCCTCCCCAGTTCTGCTTGTTTGAGGGACCCTTGAAAGTCATTATAACAAAGTGAAGTAAATGCATGACAGCTGAGAGCACATTCACTGAACAGTGAGTCAACCAGGAAAATCAGAACCAATTTCACCAATGGCAGCAGCCATGGAAGTCAGACATGGTGACAGCTGCTTCCACATGTAAACCCAGTGCATCAAAAGTGCTTGTTCCTCCACCAACTTCTTTGCTTATTTAAATCCATGACAACTTTCACAGCAGTGTAAAAATATTACACGGAAAAGTCCCCAGATTGCCTCTAAACACAGCTGAGAGTCCAGCCCTTCAGCTCTGCTCCTGTAACAGAGGCCTTGCTCACCTCAGTGAAAAAGAAAAAATTTATACAAAGGATTAGGAGAATGACAATTTCAACAACTGGGTTAATGTCTCTCAGAGGAGACAAGATCTGCTGGCTACTGAGTTCAACAGAGCCTTGACTCGCACAGCCTTGGAGTGAGACCTCACTTCAGCACGGAGAGAGAGGGATTGATTGATCGATCACCAAGGCTCTGGTGCTGAACTTTGTTTCCTCCCTCCGGTCTTCACGGCAAGGTAAGCAATGTAAATAAACAACCCCGAGGTACATTAACTCTACTGGAAGGAAAACGCACGATCCCATCATAAAGCGTTCGCCCAACAATTCTTCAAAAGCATAAGGAAGGCTGTAATTTGCTGTTGCTGTAATCCAGCCGTTCATTTACACTTCTGAATCTGTTCCTTCCACAGCAATCATCCTGCATCTGAAATAAAACTCAAGTATTGTATCGCTGACCTGTGAGGTTTCGGTTTTAGTTTTGAGGATTTTTGTTGCTTGGTTTTACAATAAGAGGGGAGTAATTGCCTCAGCTCAGTGTCTCCATCAAAAACACCCCTGACAGGGCTAAGCTTTACCAGGGGTTAAAGAAAGACAGGGCAAGGAGGGATGCTTTCGAGGAGGTACAAGCAGTGCAGTGTCTTCCATGCAATGCAAGGCAAACCCTTTTCA
Organism: Sclerurus mexicanus; assembly: GCA_013396755.1. Lineage (NCBI taxonomy): Eukaryota > Metazoa > Chordata > Aves > Passeriformes > Furnariidae > Sclerurus > Sclerurus mexicanus. The sequence goes on from VWZF01001080.1 coordinate 1,136,519, forward strand.
CCCTCCCTGCCAACAGCCCTTGCATTTTAGTTTTTTTGAGAGCTTCTGTCATTCACCCTCCTGTTCTCCCAAGGTACTAGAAAATAACTAACAAGTTTTCCAAAATAACTTTTTATTCCTGAGAGACCAGTATTGAGACATAATGCTTGGTCAAGAAAGCAAATTCTTACTCTTTGTACTGTTTGCAGCCAGCCAAGCAATTAAGTTTCAAGAAGCCTCCTGAGACTTCAGTTGGTTTTTTAGAATGCAGGTCAGAAGGAAACCAAAACAAAAACTAAAGACCCTTGTTCAAAGCAGCCTATGCAATTCCCACTATCCAAGGGAAGCTGATTAATTCTCCTCTGGCTTTATATTTTTGGCCTTTTCTTAATGATGCATGTCCAAGTTCCAAGGCAACAACCCCTAATCTATGCCATTTTTATTTTAATTGCTGCTCCTATGCTAGTCAAGTCCATAGCAGACAGATTGAGGAAGACAGGGAAGAGAAAGACTTGTCAGATAAAGCATGGGTGCTGGTAGCTGAATGGCAAACATGTCCCACTTGTAATTTCACTGCTCCTTTTCACTTCACATTTCTACCTGGCTCATTTCCCTCTTATTAAACCTTCAGTATATTCACTTCTGGCCGAAATGAATCCATTTGCATACAAATATTCAAAGCAATCTACACATTTAAATTTTAAAATCTTAAGAAAAATATTACTTTTTTATTTTTGCAGAAAACATTAAAGTCCTTGGACAGTTTACTAAAAGCAATATCAAGTCAGGCATTATCACACCGGCGAAAACATCCAACAGGTTTACCAAAGGCTAAAAGGATTCTTCCTGTTCTACAAGCAGATATTCAGAGATCATTTGAAGTGAATTTGAAAGATTCATGATGATTTCTCATTTAAAGCAGTGGAGAAATTTCAATAAACACTTCCTGCACCAAGCAGTTTCACTTCACTTCAGCAGGTGGTGGCAATTCTATTCACAACCAGCAACACTCTCCTTGCTCTCCAGTCTCCCAATGAGATGTGAGGAGCAGGCATGGGGCGCAGGAGAAAGATGCACTCTTTTAAATGCTGTGTTTAAAAAGGTGATGAGCATTTCCTCAGTCTGCTGCTTGGATTTTTCCATTATGAATCACTGTAGCTTAGATAAATGAGGTCACTGGGTTTGTAATGCCAGGCTTCGTTATCTCCCCACACTCAAGCAGTTCTACTGGCTCTGGTGTCAGTAATTGGTTCACCTGATATTAATAACAAGCTCCCTGCCTGCATAGACAGTCTGTTCATCCAATGCTAATGGGGGAAAGAAGAAGAGAAATGAAGACTATGTGGATAAACAAATTAGGAGGTGCTGCTATTGCCCATCAAATGCTGAAAGGCCATTTACCAGGGATTTGGATAAGACAGCACAGGAAGCTTTCTTTCCAATATCCAAGGGAGTACAAGAATTGCCCTAAGTTCTAGGGGCCATAGTAGCTGATTTTTTTTTTCTTTTTGGTGAAAAAGAAACCTTTTCTGAATATTCCAATGTGAATATTTTAGAATAATTATCTATTGCAATATGATAAACAAATTGAGGTTTGCTTTTGGGAAAGAAGCTGAGCCAGAGCACCAAGCAATGAATGACAAACCCTAATTACAGGAAAAATTCTCAGAGGATTGCCTTTGCTATGAAAAATGTAAAAAATACAAAGCCTTTGCAGGTCTCAGCCTAGATAGCTGAAAGGGGGAAAAACTTTTCCAAGTGAAGGTGACTTAATTCCCACCCTGCCCCACACTGCCAGATTGCTCTTTGGAAAGCCTAAAAAAAGAAAGAAAGAAATTGGTCAGTGTCCTTTTTCCGTTCTCTTGAAGCCAGCAGAAAGCTCATGAAAGGGATTTCTGCAACAGTCAGGCTTTTTGTAGAAGCATTCAGCATTGGATTAGCCCTTCTCTACTCAAAATACACAGGAGTTCCAACTCTAACTTGGGTACAGAGAAAAGCTAAGTCAAAATGAAGCTTCAAACCTCTCAAAAAGCTGCTGTGGGTGAGCAAGTGTCTTTCAAATGAATTGCTTTGTATTCTCTGTTTAACACACAACCACCACCACAGCCATTTGCACCCAGCAGAATCGCTCCCTGTGAAGAGGAAGGCTGCCCTTGCATACTTAACATGCGTCTTCTGCCAGAAAGAGGACCCAAGCTCTCTCCTTACACACACCCCACTTAGGTCTAAGGCTTGCAGCCTCACAGCCCCTGGCAGAAGTACTCAGAAATGAGGACACCAACCTGGAACGGCAGCACTGAACGAACTGAAAGGTAACTGTGCAGATCCCCACGGCTCTCGATGAAGAGGAGCCATTGGCAGTAACATAATGCCCCAACAGGGCTGACCCTGCAAAACCACTGGGGCACAGAGTGCACCTGTGTGTGCTCAGGGTGCTCAAGTTATCCAGCCCGGGTGGTGCCTTCAGCTACAGCTGTGGCACAAGGAATCCTTTGTTCCCAAAGAGTCACAACTGCTGCAGCCAGCACGACCAGTGCCACCTCTGGGACCCGAATGGAGCAACTGCACCAACACGGGGCAACCTCCCCCTTCCTCTCCAGTGCTTTGAGCACTTGGCCTGAGGGGGCTGGCATTGTACCCACTGTGATGTGCAAGCCTTGAGTCAGCCCTAAAGATTAAATACTCAGCGAAAATCTGGTGTGGCGAGGACACTGTACCAGAATGTAATTTCCTATCATTCTGGGAGCTTGCTGAAACATCAGTTTATCCTTTAAGGTTCAATACTAAAACTTGGGATGAAATCCAAAGGTGGTGGTTTAATCACTAAGTAAATGCTACTCCTGTAACCTGCCACTCCATGTGGTAAAAGGGTCTCAGACTTTTCACCTGAAAAATAGAGCAAGAAAATAAAAAACCTAGCAAACTACTCATACTTTAAGCAAAGGAACAGAAAAGCTGGTTTCAGTGTGTTGTGACTTGGAGAAATTAATAGCATCAGATGAAAAATACACTTTCTGATGTATAGCTTTCTGTAGCTTTCTGATGTAAGGCTCAGGGAGCCTTACAGAAAAGCTTAAAAATATTTAAGCTACCTAAATGCCAAACTCCTAATATGAAATGATTCTCTACAGGACTTTACTCAGACCTAACAGTCTCAGTATTCCTTTACTGTTCAGCAGGTGTAACCTTCCTACAGCAGAGCAGACACTGTCCACATTTGCTGGGCTCCAGCCCCACACCAGAGCAGCTTCTCCCCGACAGCAAAGAGATGCAGGATGTGCCCCTGGACCCTGCTTATCAGCCCAAACCCCAGCTCCCCACTGCCCAAACCTCTGATACACAGGACCTGCTTCACCCAAGATGCCGCAGTGGGAAGGCAGAAGGTGTTTGTTAGCACAAGGAACAAGAGTCTGGCCTGCATCCTGGATATAGTGGGATTTTGCCTCAAAACCTCCTCATCTGCCCGACAGCTGGGCAGAACACACCTTGTCCTTCTGAGGCTGCTAAGGGATGCTACGCTGTTTCCTTTTGTTCACGGTCACAATACAAGAGGTATTTGAATATATAAAATGCAGATAGTAGGTTGCTTGGCTCCTAATTTGGAGCTCTGTATTGTATATCCGTGGCCCAGTAGAAACTCAGCCAGGCCCTATTTATAAACCCTATAGTGTTTAAAATCTTTTGTCTTTCTAGCCAGAAAGACTTACCAAGGTGCTGCCAGCTGCAAATGGCTGAAAAGCAGGATGGTGCTTCAGGCATTTCTCAGGTATCACCCACTGTAACCAGTTCTCACATAGAGAACTTGTTCAACTAGAGCAAAATGGGGAAAAGAGCACCAGAAACAAGGAAAAGTGAAACTGGAGCAAGTGTCTACAGAAAAAGAAATTGCTACTACTGCATTCACACATCTGGTAGAAGCCATTTTCGGCTTTAACTGTGTTCCTTTACGCTCTTCATTTATGTCAGAAAAAAATACTAAGAGTCAAAGCACTCCTAGAAGTTACTGCTGATGCCCCATCTCTGCTTGAGCTTGTCCATGTTTTGTTGGGAGCCATTGTTGATACCAGCACGGAGCAATTACTATGAACCTCTTCAATATCTCAAGCTACACAGAGACCTACCCTCAAAATTAACCCCAAAGGCTCCTCACAAGAACTGGGGAGTGTGTTCCTTGATTCTGGGCTGCTGTATCATCTGCCCGCTGTTTGCGGAGATAATACTTAAAGGCTTCTTCCTCTTTGAACCTTCAAAAGGAGACGGTATCAAACAAAAGGACAGCACGCCAATGTCTCTTCGCTCTGGTGTCAGAGTCCACGGCACAGAAATGAGCAAGAATGGCATCAAACATGGAAAGAGGAACTTTTCTCACTTTTTCCGGAAAGCTACCTGAGACCCTCTGGGCACAGGTGTTCATGCATCTAAAAAACACATCGAACTCAATCAGAAAATCAAGACGGGAAGATCAGAAAAAAGTTTCACAAGTTCCTCCATGTGCCAGCCACGTGACCATGGAACTTCTAAGAGGCCTTTCAATGAAGCGTACTTTGCTTCCTCAGGCATCTTATTGGGGTCCTCTCCCAAGCAACAAGAGATTCAGCTTGGATAGAAGTGTAAGAATCTGGCTGTAAGAGTTAATTCTGGTCCTCACTTCTCAGAGTGCAGGTTTTACATCACTGACCTTGAGCCAATGCCTTTACACAACAGGTGGATGCATTTTCTATTTTTCTGGGGTCAGCCTTTTTCAGGAACAACAATCCTGCTGAAACAAAGCTTTTTGGTTTTGTTCTCCTCAGCCTTTGACAAGAATTCCTGGCAAACATCCCCCCTTACTGTCTTTCCAAAAAACATGTAATTCTTCTGTCATTCCTCTTTCATCTTCCACTAGCAACTACTAAAACTGAAACCCATGCTCTGATGAAAATCAAAGTTGATGCTATGCAGCAGTTAAGAATTAACATGTTAATGAATATTCTGTAATAATTGAATCTAATGCTACAATCAACAGCACTGACTGTCTCTGAGGCAGGCAATTGCAAAAAAGATAATTAGAATCAATTCTTCAAACAAAATCTTTTGTTATTAATTAAGGTAAAGATTAGTTGTCAATCATGTTTACTAGAAGCAAGTTCAAGATTCACCTGATAATGGTGCAATATACGTTATCTCACTGCTGTAACTGGATATTGAGCAAACACCTCTGGGCTGGAGTGTCCAGGCTTACCTGCTACCTTTGAGGCAATACAGAGCCAAACCTTAATCTTTAGCTTACATCAGAAACATGAGTCATCCCAATTTTGGTTGTTCAGTACAAAATGTATAAGGTACTTATAAACTCTGTTCTAACCTTACATCTTTTAAAAATTCCAACTTGAAGGAAACAGGATACTTGATATCCTCGATTGCTGGCCAGAGTCACAGCATTGCTGATACCACTCAAAAATAACCTGCAGTTGAGAGCAGGAGAAACTGAGCTGGTCAACAGCAGCTGAACGTGAGCCAGGTGTACCCAGGTGGGCAAGAAGGCCAATGGCACTGTGGGGTCCATATCAAGAACAGTGTGGCAGCAGGAGTAGGGAAGTGATTCTGCCCCTGTACTCAGTACTGGTGAGGCCACACCTTGAGTCCCATGTTCAGTTCCAGGCCCCTCAGTTTAGGAAGGATGTTGAGGTGCCAGAGTGACTCCAGAGAAGGGCTACAAAGCTCGTGAAGGGTCTGGAGCACATGTCCTGTGGGGAGCACCTGAGGGAGCTGGGGTTGTTTATGCTGGAGAAAAGGAGACTCGGGGGTGACCTTATGGGTCTCTACAACTCCTTGACAGGAGGTTGTAGCCAGGTGAGAGTCAACCTCTTCTCCCAGAATGAGAGAACATAGCCTCAAGCTGCACGAGGGAAGGTTCAGGTTGGACATCAGGAGGAATTTTTTCACAGAAAGGGTTGTTAAACTGCCCACAGAGGTAGTAGAATCACCATTCCTGAAGGTGTTCAAGAAACAACTGGATGTGACACTCAGTGCTCTGGTCTAGTCAACAAGGTGGAGATCAGTCAGAGGCTGGACTTAAACTCAGACATCTTTTTCAACATAATTGATACCGTGGTTTCAGACCAAGAGCCTTCGGTCTAGCAATTCATCTGCCTGCTTTGAACTCCCCATTTATCACGGTCTGAGGGCACAGCAGATGTCTAACAAGTCAAGGCCAAATCCTTTCCATCTCTTTCACAGCAATGCACCTGTTGCTTGGTACAGAGTCAATTAGATTTATTACTTTGATTACATAGCCTACAATTCAGTGCCTGCTAAACAGGGAGTGCTGGCCACATTCAGCATTCATGCCCTGCCTCAGGCACTGAGGGGAGTGCAGAGCTCCAGCTGGAAAACACAACATGCAAGACATTCTCATTCCTGGCACAGTCAGCTGCCCCCACAATGTTTCCTAATGACCACCGTGCCTCTCCTCCCACATTCAGCAAGCACAAGGACCAAATGAGGAACTTACAGGAGTGACGCATCTCCCTCAAGGTGTCCCACTGGAGAGCAGTCCCTGCCTCACAGCCCATTCAGCAAACACATGAGCTCAATGTGGAATCCCTAAACCTCACAGAAGAAACTTACATATTAGACTTTGTCTTCGAGTCCCAGCAAGGTGTGAATTATTATCCCACAGTGGCCATCTAAATCTCATAATGGCACACACCAGGCAATATGTGATGATAATACCTACATTGTAGATCCTTATTCTAATAATAAAAAGGGCATAATGGTCAAATTAGTAGGTACATGCCTGATGATTCTCTGCTAGGATTTTCAGTTTGTGAAACAAAATGGGTATGGGTGTCCCCACACTCACTGGCTACTCCAAGTGCAGGATTTATTGCTCTGCCTCATGTTTCTAGCTCATGCTAGGGCTGGAGGAGGCACCTGTTGCTTGGAATATGCATTAACGTATCTTCTCTGTCCTTGAACTTTCTGGAAAACAAGACGCAGTTGCAGGAACCATTTCTTACTCAGTGTCATCTGATGACAATGTTACATAGATTATCTAGTGCCAGAAAAAGAAAAGGAATGAAGAATTTAGTGGATGAAAATATGCAAAGCATAGATGGCTATTAGTAGAAAGAGCTACTTATACCCATAGGTAGATTCAATGACATCATTGAACCATCCTTGTAACAAAAAAAAGAAGACTAACAAAAATTTCCTGCAAAATCAGTCTCGGAAAAAAGTGTCACACTTTGATATCATTTTTCAAACACAAATACAGACTTCAGACCATCTGCAGGCTCTGACGAGTTCGACAAGAGAGAGACAATAGTTCACACAAATGAGGATTACACCCAAGGATCAGCCAAGTAGCCATGTGGGAGGCAGCAGATAGAGGCAACCTTTAGTCCTTGAAATTTTAAAAGTCTGAATCAAAGACCAGTGAAATCAATGCAAGTCCAAGGATCTCACTGGGCTTGGCTGAGATGTTCATTTTCATGTAGGTCGCTCCATACAGCTTCTGAAGTACTGGTTTCATCCCAGAGACTGGGCCCTGCCTGCCTTGGGTGAGAGAAGGAACAGCTGGGCAGAACTGAGAGCAAGAAAGCACAGAAATTCACCCACGGACACTTTGATGAATTTTGCAGTTTACTGCAAACTTTAGCATCGAAGACAAATTCAGATACTTTCTGCTTATGCTGACAGTACCCTCAAATCACCAGATAGTGTTCTGAACAGAAATCCGTGGGAAGGATGGAGACACCCCAGCCTGTCACCAAGCACCCCATGGAGGGCTCATCTCCAAGCACACAGCAGCCCATGGCCAGTGATGTAGCTTATATGGTCCAAAACTAAATGTGAACACCAGCATCTCCTGCTGACACAGAGTAAGCTTTGCTCTTCCGTGACACGACTTCTGTCACAGCCAGATGCTGCATCAGTGACAGCATCAGAACAGGAGCAATGTCACTACTGGTGTGGATTCTCTTTGCTCCAGCTGCACATAGGGGCTCGAGGCCATTAAGCCACGGAGGAAGATGTTAAGATTCACAGGGCTTTTTGTGATTTTTATCCCCCAGGGCTTCAAACGGTAAAACGAAAATTGGGATTTCAGAACCACTCAATGCCCAGCTAAGCACAAAGTCACACCATCACATTTTCAAGTCAATTAACACAGTAGGAGGGCATTGCATGCTTCTGAAAGCATCTCTTGTTTAAACACCTCAGTGGAAACTGGGCTCTGAAACTGAGCCCGAATTTTTACTGTGCCTCTGCTTACTGACACACTACAAGTTACACTTCATGCCAGACAAATGTTTTTTGACATGACTTAAATGTCACATAGAGTGATGTCTACCTGAAGCAACTGGGTGACCCATTCTCCAAATGACACTTAAAACCTTCGCAGACTCCAAGTACAGTGACAGGGGCCAGGCTCTGGTAGCACACCAGAGAGGAAGAGGAAGGAAGGGACAGTACGCACCAGGTCACTCACCACACTCTGTGTGGCTTTCTCACACTTCGTCTTACCCAGAGACATTTTTATTTGTTTCTTTCCCTACAGACAAAATATTTACTAATGATGAAATTCAAAGAAAACAAAACCGACAAAACCCACTTATTTCAAGAAAGAAAGCACAGAGCCTTGGGCTCTCAGGGGCCAATGATGCAGCTTCCCTGGCACTCCAAAAGCAGCAAGATCTTCAGGTCCTGGCACCTTTGGTCTGGGAAGGATCTTCATCCATGTTCAGTTCTGGGCCAAAAATGGCAATCTGGGAGATGGGCTTCTGCCAACAAACTGTGCTCCCAAGCACAGCAGGTTGCGTGCCATAAATGAACATATTCACAGTCTCCCATCCTCCCGTTCTCTTCCCATCCATGGAAAGAGAACAGGACTTTGGCTTTCAGGAATGAAAGGCAACAGAGTCAAATCAGCCACTCCCTGCCTCCCCTTTCTCAGGCAGCATTAGTGACCAAGATAAATGACTCACTATGTCCTTTTTAATGATTCCTGACAGTTTGCTACACTACAGCAGCTGACATATCCTCAGGGACCTCTAATGATCAATTAAATTTGTAAGCCGTGGCTGCTGAACCTTACCCTAGGAATACTAACAGAGGATGTGCATCAAGAAAACAGGCTGAACCCAGAGATTTTATCCTGGGGAAAGAGAGCTCCAGCATGGCTTCAAGATTGTTCACTGCAAGACTAACATTTGGAATCAACATCTGGATTCTCTTTGGTGAGCACCCCCAGTTTGCAGAGCTAGTTCATCTGTTCTGTCTGTGGTAGCTGTGTTTTGACTCAATCAAGAATGATTTTTTTTTTTAAACAAGTCTTCATACTTTATCAGATTGGAAAGTGTTTGAGGTGAGATAATGTTACCTGGGCCAAAAAAATGCTGGCATCAGGGGTACAGGAGACTGATCAATGCAAAGCAATAGCCAAAAAGTGAGGAATTTCATATTTTTAAGACCATCCTCTGGCCAACCATCCAGTAAGTTACTGAAACAAGTTTAATACACTTAGTTTGAGAACAGTTTTTTTGAATAAGTGGCCCTAAAAACAAGATACAATTACTTATAACACCACATCCTTTAAGTCTTAGAAAGCTCCATCTCAGAGGTTCTTTATAATGTCTGTCCTTTGACAATAATGTTAGCAGGTGAATCAATACTGAGCTGACTTCAGGAGCTGCCTTAAACTTGAACTATGGATTTATGGCACTGAGTTGATGATTGATAGAGTGCAACTTGTACAGACAGGCATCATTGGCCTGTTTCCATCCACGGTAAAAGTCAGTAAAATCCCAGTTGCTGTCAGAGCTCCAGATTCCTCTTGATACTGCACAGAAAAATAGGGTTCCAAGGCCTACCAAAATATTGCTGAATGCTCACCCACAAGGCACCTCACGCCATGCTCCTGTTCCCCTCTTTATATAGGCAGGATCAGAGGGATGGAAAAGTTGAGCACCTTTTCCAGCCCTTCTAGAACAAAGCCAAGAATAAAAAAGGAACTGGGAAACATTGCCTGTTCACATCCACACTTGGAAAACTGAAGAATGCTGGTGGAACTGCGCTTTCAGACATTCAGATGTGACATTCACACACATACCTCTGCCATTTGAAAAGCAATGTCCCATGTCTAGAACATTATCTCCATGGTATAAGAGAGTCCCTGGTGGGAGGAAGAAACCAGCAATACTCTTAGTGACACCACCACAAGGAAACAGAAAACATTATAAAAGGTGATATTAGAACCAAGGACAAAGAAGAAATCTCTAATAAGAGTATGACAACGGTTTTTAGAAACCTCCTCTTCCAATGGGCTTTCCTTCATGCCCCAGGGGTCTGTGATGCACTATGTAACAGCAGTTTCACACGCTTATTTAGCATCCTTAAACTTGCTAATTCTGTGTAGGCTCCAGGACAGAGATGCCCATACAGTTGTTTCCTTTCATTTGCTTTTCATTTTTAGCTCGTTTCCTCTGCAAATCTTTGCAAAACCTCCTGTAGAGAATAAGTTTAATTGCACACTCACTGTCTTTTTTTTTTCTCGGGGGAAGGCAGCGACAGGACCCTCTGAGCTCAGCAGCAAGGGCAACATGAAATATTTCATGAGACAGAAGTGCCCCAAGGCCTCCTTGCAACAGCTTTAAAAGGCCAAGTGCCAGAAACACTATATTTTTCCTGATTTAACATTTCACTCACAGTTTTCTTACACTATTTGATTAAAAGCCTGCACTTCTCTTGGGCTCTTATTACCTGGCTGGATGCTTTGGCATTGAGAGGAGGGAAAGGGACAGCTCAGAAGGCATTGGTCTCTCCAGGCAGAAGGGGCACAGCACTGCCAGGGCTGCCGTAAGACCCTCGATACCACCACCAAGAACAGAAATGACACATCTACACAAGTCCAGCCATTTAGTTGTGAAGTTCAGAGGCAAAAATACTCTACCTGCAGCTCTGCTGGCTTCTGAGGAAAGGGAGTTCTGCCATTGTACATTAGCTACAGATTTCCTCTTGGCTGTCACACTAAAATCATATCAGTTGACAGAGGGACAGCATCCTTATATTCTCTCCCTCTGTTTATAAATATTTTAACAGCTTTTCTTGCTACCAAAATGCCTGAGTATTGTGGAATATTTGTTTTTAAGCTTTCCTAAATGGCACAAAAGCAGAATTTTGGTGGAAGTAGCCGCAGCTCTTAGCATGGTGTAGCTATAGAATTTTCATTTAATTGAGTGTAAATGTTTAATTACATTAGGGATAGCCACAAGAACTCCTTGGACCTATGAAGGCAGCCAAAGACAATTTAGCACCTGGCTCATAACACGATATGGAATGGAACTCAGCTGTACCTAACAAGAGGCAAAGCCAGCAGTGTCTGATGTCCAGTTCCCTTCGTGATCACTGACAGAGGACTAAGCCATAAAAAAAATAGTTAATTTTAATCTAAGAGAAACCTGATATGTTCTGTGACTTGTAAAATCAATTACTTTTTCCTGTTCCTTTTCTTTCAGACACTCAAACTTTATACATTCAATATTAATGCATTGCTGGAGACCTTATAATTCATCCAAGCCAACAATTTGACTACTGCAGAGCAAATACTGTCTCTGCAGCTGACCTTGCTGGCCAAGAAACCCCATCGACAGCTGCCAATGGTGATTTTCCTTATAGCACCATAAAAAAAAAAAAGGGGGGAAGATTGCCAGCTCTGCTCAAAGCAGTGAGAGGGACTAACAAAATCTCATCTGTTTTTCCATGAGTGAAAAACACAAATCCTGGATCCTCCAGCGCTGTGCTCCTGGTGCACAGCAACTTACTCTGGTGGCAGAGCCTGGAGCACTGTGGAGCAGGAGAGAGGACTCTGCAGGGACATCCCCAAGTGCAGGCACATCAAGGTGCCAACAGCTGCTGCACTGTGTGGATAGGGGTTCATGCAGCGTGACCAGGGCTGGGCTTCTCTTCCACAGACTTCCCACAACACTTCCTACTTCTTTGCCATTGAAAATCCATATAATTCTATTTTTATGACAAAGCTCAGTGTTTAAGGGGTCAGTCTCCAAGGTTGCAGCTGTATTTCAAACACTTTGAACCCACAAAGGAGACAAAGTGAGGGAAGGAATGCCCACCATACACAAGGATAGCACCTTCACAGTAGGGAAGGAGGGGAGAGCTCAGTCTCTTTTTCCACCTACATCAAAGTTTAAGTGCTCCAGCCAGAGCCAGTGACTTTCAACACCAAGTACTAAAACGAAGGTGAGAAGACTGCCAGCATCATTTTAATGGCCCTCTGCTTCCAAGGATGTGGCTCAAAGCTGGACAGCCCCCAAGGCATGACCAGGTCTCTGTCAAGACCACAGTGACACTGACTTACTCAGATTTCTCATTTCAGGAGAACAGGAACTCCACAGACAGATTAACTCCAGTGACTCCACGTTACTCTGGCCTCGATGCATAAACCGACCTTTCTAGAAGGTGCTGTACTCCTCTTCCATTCTGTGCCCCTGCTGCTCACCCAGCTAAGGAATCTGATGCCAGCACACTGCTGTGGTTCCAGGCCAGCAATTCTGACAGGAACAATTTGCTGTCACATCACTCCCCAGCCAACACTCAGAGCCAAGTAATGCAAATCCTGGTTTAAAATCAAAGCACTAACCTAGGTCTTTACTCCCTTGTATGATCTCTTCCACATTGGTTATTTTTCTCTCTCTCCTTGCTGAAATCAGGACTTAATTCCCCATTATACCATGGTTAATGGAGCAACTTGCTCTTTTTCAGACTCTGAGTGCAGGAGGATGCCAGTCTCCCAGTATCATCCTGCTCATTTTGCACAAGCAACAATACTGGGTCTGTGGCAGGGGACATTCACCCAGCCCCTTTCTCCTGTCCTACCACTAATTTTGCACAAATAGCAGTGACAGCCACAGTGCTCCCTGTGCTTGTCACAATCAGCCTGCTAGATAAGCAGCAACTAGTTAGTTTTAAAGAAGCTGTGCTTACCACAGACAATCCCCTGCAAACACCAGTGCTGCTGCAGCCCAATACACAGAAATACCTCCCAGCCCCTCATTAAGAGAGGAGCTGGCAAGGCTTTTTCCCCCCGAGCGAGATTTCAAGCTGCAGGTTTCCCCAAAACCAGCCCATTTCTCTGGAGGCAGAAAAAGAAAGCTGCTTCCTGAAATGCAAATCACAAACCTCAGTTGCTGCCTTCACAAAGGCTGTCATCGGAGAGAAGATTTTTCTGGTTTCCCTACAAGCTTCATCCCAGAAACACATTGAGCTGCTGCAGGAACACACCCTCAATCTACCAGAGCCAAACCATGTGCTCCAACAGCTCTGTGTTTACTACAGCAACTGTGGCTTGCCCTCTAAAACCAGATGTTGTCAGCTGTGTTTACATGGACACAGGAAATTTCCTGGGGGAAACCATTTGCCAAATACCCCCCTCATTCAGCAATTTCCCCTGTGCTAATACTGGCATTACCTGGTTTTAAACTTCTACACATCTGTATGACAATGTCACAGGATAAATCCTCAGCTAAAGTCTCAGCCTTGAAAGCAATTCTTTGGTGAACATAAATGCTGAACACAAAAGACACCCTGCCTAGTGTTTCTTTGCTTTTGAGGATCACAAATGAAAGGCACTCTTCTCTTGTTCAGCCACTGCTATTTTGGGAGCAGCGCTCTTCCCTCCTCTGAGAAGAGCGGTTCACAGGGAGGGGGAGGCAGGAGGTCACATCATCCTGCACGGTACAAGCAGGGTGTCCGGGAATATCACACCTCAGAAGGAACCAAATTCACATCTTTTCATTACCTGGAGCCCCCAGATTCAACCTGTTAGCAATGATTAGCACAGTAACTGTGTCACAGGCAGAAGCACACAGGAGCTGTAGAAAGTCTTGTTCATTATTCCCTCTGAATCCTTTTAAGACGTGGATAATTGACACCATAAAATGAAATGATGCTGTGCTGCATTTGTGGCCAAAGTAGTGCTGATAGCACAGGGGTGCCTCAGCTACTGCACAGCACTGAGACCCTTTCTGCTTCCCCAGCTGCCCCCACAGCCTGTCAGTAGGAAAAAAACAGCAATAATGGGCTGTACAAACACACAGGGTGAGAAACATCTGCCTGTGCAGCATCCTGCAGGAAGGCATTTATGATCATCAGGGATAAAAGATGGAATGTGAGTCAACAACTCATGATGTTGCCACAAAACATCGGCTGGAGAGAACGCAAAGGGGAATGATCTGAGGTCTCGAAATTGCGTAGGAAAAACAGGCGAAAGAACAATTCAGTCTAAAGGAGGTCAGACTAAGGACATCAGGTGCAGATGTAACAGGTGGAAGATGCCACAAACATTACATTATAGGGCTCTTTTCAGAGTCATTTAGGCATGCTAAATATCACACTGTGTCAGGAGCATGTTCCAAGACACTCACCCTGATACTGGAAACAAATGCATGACTTAAATGACAGCTAAACAATCACAGAAGGAAATGGGTTCTAGAAAGTCAGAAGCATCATCTCAATAGAAGAGGCAAGCTTCTGCCCTTTGAATGTTTTGATTACACTGTAGGAAAAAAGAGTCTGTTAAACTAGTGAAGCACTCAATTTACAGGAAAAGAAATGTAATTACCTTCCTCTGAGAAGTTCCCCACAAATCATCCAATTAATTCAAAAAATATTAACCTTCAAGGGTCAAGCTTCCTGTATCTAATCTCAACACACCATTATTTTGTTGATCAGATAAGAAAACATCCGGAAATACGTGGGTATGTCTACATAGCACATTAACATCTATACACTCTTCGGAACAGAGGTTATATATGGCAATTAAGAAAATCATAGGAAAAGAGGCTCATATTTCAGCATTATTTTCAAGACCTGCAGTTGTTCAGTCTTGTCTCCACAAATGTGCTGTACCAACTGCCAATCATTTAATAGCACATATTTACTGACGACACTTCAGCATGTGCCACGAATTTCCTCTGTTCTCCGAGCCATCAGCAGTGATTCACAGCCTCAGCCTCCCATGGGAATATCGACAGGTGTGCAAGCACTGGATTGCCATGGGAATGAGGCTCTAACCACTAGGGAAGCGGGCTCCATTTGTGTAAAAGAAAAGCAGTGAATCACCTCTCCCTCTACCCACACGCTTCCAGCCTCCAGAAATGGGAATAAGTTTAGAAAATGGGGTAAAGTTTTCAGCATTACATATCTTTCTCTCTTTTCCTGATTTCAGGGGTTTGTTGTGTTGGGGGGTTTTTTTCTGTCTGATTTAGTAAATACTTTTTCCACAACATGAAACTGATTGTGCTTCTTTCTGACACATCATTTCAAGGAAGAGAAATAACATTATTCAACACACTGAGAACAGGATATTGATACACCTCATTCTCTGAGCAGGTCTTGAAGTTAGAAGCTTTACTAAAAAGTCCAGTTCTATCAAAATCTCTTATGCACTGCCAATGTATCATGCTCTTTTTGACATTTAGTTTAGAGGGGGAAAAGCAAAAGTGTTCCAAAAGCGGTATGGTTTAACATTTTCAAAACTAAATGTTAAAAACCTCTATTTTACTACTTATTATAATTAAGTAACACAAAACCAAATCTAAACACATCATGAGAGTTTCTATCAAGCGTTTTCATCTGGCATAGGAAAAGCTCAAAACCCTGAAATCCACACAAATGAGAATGTGCATACCCCACCAAGTGCTATTAATGTGCTCTGCAAACTGTATTTTTAAAATGGGTCTAAAATGTAAGTTTACTTGCCATAGAAATCAGCAGATCATCTTGAAAAAGACAATTCTTTTTTTGCTATCAATTGCAGACCATATTTCTTTCACTTAAACATTATCTTGGACAAGCTCAGCTGATCATTCCCCTGGTTAGTCTGTGGAGCACTCCACAATGGATCACACTCCCTGAACATAGTAGGAAAATGCCATTTATCCCAGGCAGAGCAGCAGCAAAGCTTCAATTCATGGGATATGGAAATGAAACTGGAGCTACACCCATATATTTTAGAACTGTGAATTTACAATACAGGATTCTGTAAGCAAGTTTCTGTCCTAGCTTGATGAGCCTCCACTTCAATCTCTATGTTTGTAAAGAAACGAATTGCATTCCTATAAATGAAGTACACTGAAACAGCCGTCAGTCTCGAATTGCAGGGCTCACATGGGCTGAGAAGCGCAAAGAGAACAGCAGGAACCCACCACGACATCCCCTAACTCAATCCCCAACCCCATAGCCTGTGGAGAGCAGCAGCAGCACAGCTCCTCGGGGAGCAAGGAGGGTGTGTTAGGGGAAAAAATTGTGTTTATAAAAGGCATATTTAGGGAAAACAGACTTTCAAGGACTTAAGCCACTTGATGACAAATAGGACCTACAAAGCTCAAATAGTTTTACTGTGTTTAAATTCCCCAGTGTTAATCAGATAATTTGGGAGAAGGAGTGGCATGGAGAATGGCAAGAAACAGAGTTTCCAGCTGGGGGGAGGTTGAACACCACAGGACAGCGCACATAGAGTTCAAATGCAAGCACAGGACAAAGCATTCCCAGCCTCCTCTGAAAAGATGATTTGCCCTCAACCTCTGTTTCATACTCTTAATCTTTTCAGGTTTGCTTGGGGTTTTTTTAATAACTAGTCCAGCTAAGAGATGAAGACACTTATGCAGAAGTTTTATTTCACCTACATTCAAACCATTACATTCTAACACAAAGATACCACCAAAAAAATCAGTTGTGGGTTATTTTTCCTGCATTTGCTCAAATATTTCGAAAAAGCAGCAAGGACTGAGAAGAGTTAACATGAACAGTGGCAATGCTTATCACTTAGAAAAATTTTAATCACTAATGGTTACTGGTCTTGGCTGCAGTAGCACTACCAGTCACAGAGCAGCATCCCTTTGGTCCAAACCATAGACTCAGGACAGAAATTCAGATAATACTTCAAGCTCACTGCAATGCAATTAAATTATGCTGTCATTTATTCAGAGACAGCAGGTGCTTTGGCCAAAATCTGCTTAAAGTGAATCTTCTGAACATTTCAGTGTTCAGAGGCTTGTCTGCAGCAGTCCAGGGACTTAGGCTGCAGCATCCTTCCTCCAGCCCTCTTAAACTTCTACTTTTCCTCCACTGCAGGTGCATATTTCTTCCTAATTGCCTTTCCGGGTGCTGCTGCTTGCTGAGGAAGCTGATGCTGCATCCATCCCTCATTGCTCAGCAGCCAGGAATAGAAAGGGTTCCTTTTTCCTCAGCCCTAATATATATTTGCATGGTGTCCATTTTTATAGCTTCACACTAGAAGAATGTAATAATGCATATTCATGTGCTGCCCGTTTGGGAAGGTGACACCATCACAGCAGGAGAGATTAACCCCCTACCACTGAGACACTTTTTAAAGTGTTCTTGATGTCAGCACTCCTTTAGAGGATTACTTTTCTTTAAAGGCTCCAATTAAGATGTTTGTCAGGTGATTTGAGGGATTTATTTCAGCTGTTCATTTACTTCATAATCAGCACTCAAGTGTTTCCAGCTGGGGGAGCTGCAGGACACAGAACTGATTCCCAGGTCAAAGTTCTGTCAAGTTTTGTGTATTCCTGAATCACCACACACACAGCCTTCACCTGCATCACTCTGAGTAATGCAGCACGTTGCTGCAAGATAGAAAAGGAGATAGAAACATCCAGCATTTAAAGTGGGAGTGATAAGGAAATCAGCAACACAGAGGAGAAAACATTCTGGTTAAAGCACCGTGTAGCTGATGATGGGAGCTGCTGTCCAGTGTACTGGTGGCACTGGCTTCGAGCAGGAAGCCTGCAAGGATGGAGGTGTTCTGGAACATGCCACCAATCATGAACTTCAGTCAGATGGCAGATTCTTAACATCACTGGGAGCCAGTGGGAACATCCATGCTCTCAGAAATGCTTTTAAAGCAAAATGCCCACCCAGTGATACTGGATGAGGCACAGTTTCTCTAGCAAGTGAAATAAAAAAAAAGTATAAAGCACAAAGTAAAATATATGGTCTGTTATGCAAAATTTCCAGCAGTATCTGCTGCACTGCAGACAGTCCCACAGAATGGTTTGTCCTTCAGGAGTTAAAGGAGAGGAATCCAGGCCTTCCTTCAAGAGTGACTGCCCTCAACAAGGCACAGGGGTGCTAATTAATGAGACAAAGGACGGCTTACCCTTCCTCTAAGCATAACCCCAGGGATGGCACATTCAGACCTCCATCAAGCACACAAACCACTTATTTCTGTGTAAACAGACTTGAATTCAGAGCAACTCAAATTAAATTTCAGAATCTTAACTCCAGTTGAAGCCATTTCCATGCAAATGATACCAGCATGACTGCCGTATTTTATATAAATGAAAAGTACAGAACAACCCTGCCTACCTGCAGCAAGAGGCAGTCTCATTATATATTTCACATCAAGTCCCTCTCAACTTACTGGAACACGCTGGTTGACAATTTTAGCAAAGAGCTGTCAAGAAAGTTGTCATTCTGACAATGTTAGAGGTACAGAAGTCAAGTGTTAATAGACCTGCTGCAGTGTAGAGGAGCAAGAAGCCTCGGACCTTTCAGTTCAAAGGGAGCAGTAGCCCAAAGCCCTTTTGATCTGGTGATGATCTGCAAACCTGCACTTATCCATCTGTTCTGCTGACCCTCAAGATAGTCAAGCAGCAAAAAAATACCTCACGACAAGCAACTTGGCAACACAGATGATTACAGGATAGCCAAAAGAAGAATACGCTGCTGTAGTAAGTTTGTAGTGACCCTTTCCCACTGGAATTCCCTTGGGATCACCACTCTGCACCTGAGCTTTCCGAGTCAAACATTTTTGCACTTCTCAGTCCACAGTGATTCTCTTCTATGAACGTCGAGGCAGTTTTTTAACCCACTTAACAGACTTCAGTTGTTAAAACACAGATGGTGCAGCAGACACAGAAAATGAGTTGCCCACATGGTAAATACGAGAGAAGCACCTCCCTCCACACTCAGCATCTGAGGGAGAGCCCGGGCAGATGCAGAGTGCAGACTAGAACTTCTTCTCCACATGGCATGTTGCACTTACCTCTCTGCCTTCACAGCAGGCCAAATCCCTGCACAGACCCATTTGTAGCCCATCAAAATGCCACCTTAGCTTTTTTCCACTCTGTCATTAGGGGGTTTTCCTTATAAAACTCTTCAACCCTCAAGACATGTTTTCCCCTCAGAGCACGCTTCTAACGTGCCCAGCAACTTTTGTTGTTTATGTTTTCCTGAGTTATTTAAACAATTTGATAGCAAAGTGCGTTATAAATAAACACAAACGGTGGCTCTTTAAATAGAAACGTGCAGCACTCAGTAAGCCGGCGGAAAACGCTTCCTGACATTTGATACTCGGGTCACAATTGTTCTGAAAATTGAAAGCTGGAGATAAGCTATGGCAACAAGAAATTGCCTTCCAGAAAAGTCAGCTGAAGAAAAATATTTCAGGAAGCCTCCCCTACCTGGCAGCGCTTCCAGACGGCTCCACGGTTCCCAAAGACGCTGTCCCGGGGTATTTTCTCCGGCAGCAGCTCAGCAGTCCGACCCCTCACGGCGCTGCTGTTTGCCTTGCCTTGCCAAAACCCCGCAGACCACCCAGCTCTTCCTCAGCTTCCCACGGAAGATTTCGTGACTTGGCGACACTGGTTTTCCCCCAGCACGAGGGGGTCCAGGCGGGTCAAGGCCACCAGGCACACAAGGCTGGGACAGGACACGGGGGTCACTCGTCCTCCCAGGCCGAGCACGAGCCAAGGGGACAGAGCGGGTGACCCAGGGACTCAGGGGGACAAAGCTCCAGCAGCGCGGCCGCGATGGAGCCACACCTGAGGCTCCCACAGCACCCGAAAAGAGAAAACAGGGCCCTGGCAGAGCTGAAGTAGAGCCCTGGGGTGGGGGATGTGTGGGAGGTGGCATTTCATGTCCCAGGTGGCCCATTAGCCACAGGATGGGGGACACCTGTGTGCCTTCCCACGGGGGGCTCCCCTCCAGCTCCCGAACCAAGGGGAGGGTCCTGACTCCCTCAGGCCAAACGAAGGCATTTCTTAATCATTACCACACCTTTTTCTCGGTGTCTCAGTTAGCCCAGACCCCAAAGCTAGTGAAATCAAGGCAAATCTTTCTGCTGATCCCAGGCGCTTTGGACCAGGCTCTGATGGAACTATTTGTGTTTTGCTCGGCACTGCAGATGGGACTTGTGTTAATCAAAGCACTGGTGACACTATCAGAGAGACGATGTGACATTTCCCTGCCATTCTACCATTTTAAACAAGATTCCATGAAGAGGTTGACCTTTCCTCAGTCAAATTATAAATGCCAACATTGCAGGAGTACATCTTTCAATTACTGCCACCTTGATAGTGAAAGATGCTGTAAGCATTACACTTAAAACATTATCAAGCCTGGATATATTTCAGGTGCAATCTCCCCTTTCGGGGGGGGGGGAGGATTCTTCACTTCTGAATCGCAAGGAATCTTATGGAACTTTTCCACACAAACGTGACAATTCTGGGGATTAAGCCTGGCTTTAAAGAGGGGAAGACTTTGAGAATGTTGGGGAAAAGCAGGATGAGGGACTTGCCTGACTACAAAGGGGGGCTCTTGGCCATGGGCTTGGTGGGGGAATTAATGCCCCTTGGTCTGGCAGAGAGAGACCAGACCCGAGGGTCCCACTAAGCTGGTGATGTTTGCTGCCAGCCAGGGGCAGAGGGCATCGGCATCAGCAGAGAGGAAGAGTCCCAATGGGGAACAAGTGTCTTTCTAACTCTTTTCTCTTCCTGAGGGTCTCACTTTTGCCAGAAAACTTGCCTCCAAATGAGTTCTCTAGGAAGCAGAAAATGAAGACCAGAACCAATTTTAAAAACTCAGCCTGAAGCGTCCACAGAAAAGTTCTGTTTAAGGAGAGATTCTGCAAGGAACAAAGGATCCAAATTCCCTGCTGCTCTTTAAAGACAAGGTGCATTTTTCCTTTTGCCTTCCCTCTCCTTTGAACTGAATGAGGCTGCAAGTCCAGCTTGTCAAAAGAGCAGCAAATATTGCTGTTGAAAGCACCAACACCCACGGAGGCTGAAACTTTGCACAGGCCCCTCTTCTCTTTCAGTGCCATTTGATATTCCAGATCAGGATCCTGCTCTGCAGAGGTGAATGTCAAGGGTTTAAACCATCCCTCCTGTGTCACTTTACATCTGTCCCACTATCCATACATTCATGAAGTTATAGGATGTTCACAATCGTAATATTTGAGCCTCTCCCCTTCAGGAAAATGATTGCTACTTTTAGCATAGTATTTGGCTCAAAAAAAAAAAAAAAATAAGAATCTATGTTGAAAAGTGTGTGAAGATCCCTAAACTTCAGTTATTGCTTCTGTTTCCCAGATAAGACCCATGCTGCAGTGCTAAGTGAAAGCATCTAAAACCTTTACATTAATTACCTTTAATCCAGCCAGAAGCCCTTGGACAGAGATATCATACAAGGAAACTATTTATTATGAATAACTACCACAGATTAAGAAACATCTGGGTTTCTACTTCCTGTTCTCACTCATTTTATTCCACATTTTTTGTTTCCTACTCTTTTATCTTATGGTAGCCATGCTGAATACTAACAAGACATATGCATTTACCTATGCTCAGTCATTTCCTTGCCAATCAATTCAGGTCCCAAAATCTGCATTTTGTGCAGATTTGGTAAATCCCTCTTAAATTGGTAATTTGAGCCCAAATCTTCTCCCAGGGCAGAGAGAATCATTCAGCTCCTGGCCATCTCTGCCTACAATGTCAGTGCAGGGATAATTTTAATTAAAATGCTAGGTAAGAGAATCATTAGAAAGATAACAAACAGGCCAAATCACCCATTACCTGTGGCCGGTACATATATATGGGATTCTAATCCAATTTATGAAGCTTTCAAGCCAGTAAAACAACTAATTTTAAAATGCATTTCAGTCAAGATGAAAAACTACTTTGTTGTGTGCCTTGCTTTTTAAGGTGCAGGATGAATAACCCACAGATGACAACAGAAAATCATTTTCTTCTTGTTTTCATTCATTAATGACACAAATGCAGCGATTAGTCCTAAGTGTTATCCGTCAGAAGTCTCCTGGCTGTTTATGCACATGACTTGAAGTACCTCAAATACTTTAAGAGTGATGTTGGCAGGCTGTTTTTCTGCTGTTACTTCCTTTCATTCTGACGTCTCCCACGCTAAACCACCAGCCACGGGGAACACACCGTGGTCTCACCGTGTCCTCCTCGGGCACTTGCAGGTGCCAGAGGCTCTGAAAGCCTTCAAGGGAAGAGTAAATATTTAAGAAAAGTTGTTGAAATTAGTAGATATGAGGCCACTATGCGAGTCCATAAAGCATAATTGCCTTACATCGGGTATTTTTACTGAACTCAAAACTGTAATTATTATTTTGGGTTATACTACCACTGGAAAAAAACTAGTAGGAAAAACAAGAGTGATGCAGCAAAAAAGGCTCTTCACAGTTAAGTGAAAGTATTGAGAAATGGGATAGTGTGTAATTAAACATAACACATATCCAAGAAGATATTTACAGTCTTCATTGAGATGCAGGACAGTAAGATGCTGAAGGCAAAAATCATCCCCAAATACAACAAAAGTCACCATCAGTTATGCATGCCAGAGGAACCTTTACAATGACCACGAAAAGCTAATTTCATTCTGCATCACCAAAAGTGTCTATAGAATTGTGATGTGTTCCATTTTTCTGAGCGCCTTTTTCCCAGTTTTTCAGTTTGCTTTTTGGTAGGGAGAACAAAAACAGGAGAAGGAAGGACAATGGGAACAAAAAAAAAAAAAAAATTTTCTGTCTCACCCAGCATAAAATGTATTTCATAGAAAAAGCACTCAGGAACCAGAGGAGAAGAAAAAAGCTATGTCATAAAATAATAGTTTGCAAACTGACTGTATTCATAGCCTCAGTTTCAGTACAAATGCTGCATTCGTTAAAAAGAATCATGGGGTGGCAGGGCTGGATTTATCACTGGAATCTCCACACTGCCATAAAGAATGTCCTCTATTAATGAAAACAGCTGTTGGTTTAATAACCCTAGAAAAGATCGTTAAGTTCCTCCACACTTCCCATAAACATATGGAAGAAATGTGAAAGTGTTAAAACATGTGGGAGAACATATTGGCCTCCAGCAGCTTCCTGAAGTGGCCGGGAATCCCGACCCTGCAGCTTCAGGGCTGACACCGGTCCCACCACGGTGCTGCAGGTGCATATACCGGGGACGGGATGGAAATACTGGGAGATGACAGAAGGGGCTGGAAGTGCCAGAGGCAGGGGGTGCTCTGACACTTCACCCTCGCTTACACGGTGTTTGCAGGCATGGATTTCCTTCCCGCTCTGTTTCCTCGGGAGCTTCTTGGCGCCCAAAACTTTGGGATGTGCTAAATCTCCACACGCACGGGAAGCCTTTCCCCAAAGAGCTGTAAGAAACCTGTGACTGTGGGTCACCGCCTGCATTTCCTAGAACAAGCAAAAATCCTTTTCAGGAGATAGGAATTTCCCAAGAGCTCAAAAGAGAAATCACAACTGTGTCCTGCGATCAGGGACACCATGACATTCCTACATTGGCGTATAAATTATGCACAAACCTTAAACCACACAAGAGCACAAGGAACACTTCAATGAATTATTGTTGACATTGTTGCTAATGCAGGTGAACAACGGTGGCAAAAGCTGAAGAAATGGGAAGCCCAAAGCCACACTTGAAGCCTTGGGTCAGTCAAAAGGGCACCATTTCATATCCTCTGTAATGGGGACAATCAGCCTTCATAGGAACATGTGCACAACAGCAGCGTTTTCAATTTGGGGAGCAAGAAACTACCAAAATGCATATAACAGCTGTTCTTTGGGGAAGAGAACACTACTGATAAGGGAGAGGGAGAGAATTCACCCCGGAGTTTTCCTTCCTCTGTGTTCCCCAGTAGGTTCAATATCAGAACACCTCAGCCCTCCAAAATTATTCATTTAACCTTCGCAGTTTAATCATGACAATAATACTTGTCCTGTTCTCACAGCACCTGACAATTGCTGTAGTCATTACACACGCTTCCGGAGGAAGCACTTGGATCCCAGTCAATCCCAAGGCATATATTTACTCCCGGGGTGCCAGCCAAGTGTTTGGAAATAACCCCCATGATGTACAGTAACACCAGCCGGTAACAGCTTTTTTTCAGCTGCCCAGAAAGGTTATAAAGTTTTGTAGGCATTGGTTCTGAGCAGAGTTCCCCTCAGTACTAAAGGACATTCCCAAAGTCCTCTCGCTGGCTCTCACCTCCCTGGCCTGGAATTTAACTACAGAGTTGTTGCTTCAAGGTCAGTTCAAAGGGGGGGCTCTGAAAAGTTGTTTTCTTTTTCTCCCAACTGTATTCAGTCCCACCTGTTTGTCCAATACAGTCTCTGAATACATGCTCTGGTAAAGTGATAGATGGAATAGATTCATTAGGTCATTAATCACTGATGAAAAGCCTTAAAAATAAATATTAATCTTTGTTTGGGAATTTTATTTTTCTCTTCTGATAGCGGATTAAAAGTGTGCCTAGATATTAATGTTCCAATTAATGCATGGTTTGCTTAAGTGAAAAAATAATTCATCAGATTCAAAAAGACAATCTGATAAAATGTTTTCATTATAAGATGTATATGCAATGATTTAAACATTTAATTAGATATTTCTGTGTCAGCCTGAGAGATATCTTCCTTCTAGATAGTCAAGACAGTTTAATGGATAAAGGAGTGGAGTTTATTCAGCTATAAGTGAGAAGATTAATACCATTTCTCTGCAAGACCAACTCCCAGCCTACAAGTCTCTTCTGCTGCCTCTCCAGCTCCCTGGGAAGCAGCACTTTCACTGACCTCAGCCAGAACTTCCCACTGACCCTCTGCCACCCAGAAGGGCAGGATCCCCCAGGACAAAGTGCCCTTTGTAGGGCCATTGGCACCGAAAACAAGACACACTAAATCCTTCCTCACAAACCGGGCTGCAACTCAGCACTTGTGGCCAGGCCAGCAAAGCAGGAGCATCATCACCCTCAGCTCATTGTTTCATCTTTTTACATCATCTACAGTGGATTTTGTGAGTTTTTTTATCTTCCCAATGAACTTGGCACCGAGTGAAATTCCCACCCAAACAGGCTGACAGGCAGTTCATGAGCCATCAGCTGCACCTTCCTTGTGCACACAAATAATTACAAGTTCACTCTTTCAAAAGACTACTTTTTCTTCAGCAAGACCCAATTACAATATTAAGCCATAAACCTGGGTCGCCTCATTGTTTATTTATGTTAACATTTCCTAAACAAATGGTTCCTGTCTTCTCTAAATTGATAGCACAAAATGAGCAAGTTTGTCAAAGTCATCCCAAACTATATATAAAGTAATTGTGGTTTTGTAAATCCAAGTCAGGTATGTAATTATTGCAAATAATATTTCCTGCAGCACTCAGTTAAGCAGAAAGGCATTTCAGTGAAATTTTGGCTGGTAATTGACTGTTTTGAAAATCCATCATTTCAACTCACAAGAATATATTCCAGCTGATATGTTTTATTTATATATACACACTTCTACCTGTGCCCTCCCATGCCTGCCTACCACAGAGCATCAACAAACCTGGAAACTGAACCCCACAGCTCCTTCTTCTGTCCCAAAGAAATGTTACAGGTTGAAAGGGTTAATTTCCTACACCTTTTTTTTTTGGCTTTTGTTCAAAGAGCCCCCAAGCACCACAGCCCTCTGTGAGGGCTGTAACAGAACCAGAAATAGTTGTTCCCTTTTTTGAGACAGAGCCCAGTACACAAGCCCCCGGTCCAGGCTGCCTTCTCCTCCCTGCCTCTTGCCTCCCTCTTAGCTCTTCAGCCCCATTTTCCAACTCCAGCTATTCTGTGATCTCTTTTTGTAGTGATGAGTTCAGATTGGAAAACCAGTTTATCAGCCAGGTCAGCTGCTCGTGCATTCTTGCAGAGTGGGCTTTCAATACACCAATATCAAACTCAGGTGAGTTAGGGGGAGTTCTAGGAGGGAAAGGTTCCCTTCACTGTGCAATTTGTATATTGGACTGAGGAAGCAAAATGTTCAGTTATTGGCATCTAATAGCAGCACAGATCCTTTCCACAGATATCCATCTGATCTGTGCTTTACACCCATCTGCTACAGTGTGGAATGTAGTGGTTAATACACACCGAGCTCTGCTCATTCTCACAGCTATCAGTTTCAAAGTCATGCTATGCTTTTGTGTTTAAAAAGCACTCTGAAGCTCCAGCCACCAAATACTCGTCAGTCAGCCTCTTCCAGAGCTCCAGACCCCTTTTCACACACACACCACCTCCATTTTTTGTAAATGATTCAAAAGCAGCTCTAAGTGATGACCTTTGGAGCTGAGGGACAATGAATTAGAGTCTTTGAGTATCACCAACACTTTAAAAGCAAAATAAATCTCGTTTGTTTGTTTGTTTTGCCTATCCAGTGTTTTGAAGGTCAGAGTATTCCTTCTCAAGCTGTGGGTATTTTACACTTCAATGGAAATAAAACCAGTCTGCAAGCACCTTCACAGCAGTGTGAGAATCCCTCCTACACAATAAACGGGAATGAACCGGCATTCCTACTGAAAGGCAGATTGGGAATGCCAGGGAATCTTGGTTCTGACAAATCAACTGAAAAAACAGGCAGAAGCCTAACAAGAATTGCTCTTCAACGCTCACTCTTAGCAACTTGGAGCTTGGGGATTGCAAATGTTCTTGTCCTTCCAGGTAAGGGAAAGAGTGAGAGCATCTCTGACACACCCAGGCACAGCACCAGAAAGGTTTCTCTGTAAATCAGGGCTGTCTTCTTGCAGCACCCGCTGCCCCGGCAGGGAGGGTGGGGGATGCTCAATGCATCCCCCCCCCCAGCCACTCCCTGCTCTCAGTGGCTCTCAGTGCCATCCCTGCTCCCAGCAGAGCAGGCTCTGGCACAGAAAACGCTGCCATCATCAGAGCTTCAGCATGGTAAATATTTGATCAATTCACAGATTTTCATTCACATATGTGACTCACTATTGATTTCTCTCTTATTTTTAGCCAGCTGCAGCACACTTGATACACCACTTCCCAAATGTCTCCTGCGCACGGTGACAGCTTGTCTTGGCAGCATTCACAAGGTGAAGAGCCACAGGTGTGTGGCCAGAAGGAGGGAGGTCACAGTACTTGTGACAAACTTGCTGCAATAATAAGAATATAAATAAAAATAAAAAAATACAGCAGAGCCAAATAGCAGGTCTAGGCATGTCTCTTCACCCATGTGGCACCAAGCTGTCATTTACTAGTAGGAGGATCCACATGTGGGGAAATTAGACTCAAACCTAGGAAGGTGAGACCCCTTGCTAGTACTGGCCCCCATCACTGGGCCAGCTGAGAAGCCAGACACAAAGCTTTAAAAATGTGAAACTGATGCATGAGATGCTTGGCTGAGGGCCCTCATCCAGAAATGGCCTTAAGTTGCCATTCCTTAATCCTCCACAGCGGATGAAAGCTAATTTATCTTTGAATGAAAACATCTGCAGGAGAGCTAATGTGTTTTAAAATATGCACAGTAACCTCACGCTGAGCTGGACCTGCCTCAGCCTTCCGGAGCACTGATGCAGAGATCAGCTGCAATGCAGGGCTCGCTTCTGCAGCAGGAGTCCCTCTGACCCCACTGCAGAGCCCTGGGACAGGAGATGGAGAGGAGCTGTCAGGGACAGGCTCCCTGCAGAGCCAAGGCTTGGCTGAGCTGCCATCCTCTACCAGACGGAAACACCTCTGCCTCCTGCCTCTTTTATTCAGCGACCCAAGGAGATGGTTCACCTCCCGGCTGATTCCTGCAGTCTTGGAGGGAAGTCGGTCCCAAAGAGAACCCTCGAGCTGTGCCTGTGCTGAGATGCTCCTGCAGAGAGGGGGTAAAGCCCCAGTGCCTCTGTGAGTCATGGCTTGTTACTGATGCCAAATCTCTAATCCCCGCTTCCTGCAAGGCCAGTTAAAAGGCGAAAAAAGGAAATAAACAAACAAAAAACCCTCCCAAACAATTAAAAACCCACCAACCAGTACAAAAACCTCCACACAGAAACAGTGCTTTTCCCAGCAGAATCAGTTAATAAAGAACATAAGGAATTTGGAGTTTTACTGGGTTATCCTCCAATTTTTATTACAAATTTTGTCGATTATTGAATAATATTTATTTGAATTATTCAGCAAACCTTTTATTTAAACTGGCATTTGGTAACAGGGAAGCTGGAACAAACCATTTCAATCCACAGCTCTATAATCTAAACAGGTAGGCTTAGCAAAGACAAAAGTCACATTTCACAGGAAAAATCCATTTGCTGGCCTCATTTCACCTTCCAAATTTGTGGCCAGTCCTCATGAACAGCAGGAGATGGAATCACAAGGCAGCTTGGGTGACCGGTGGTGGTGGAGAGCAGGACATCCTCCCCAGGGCCCCGCAGCCCCACCAAGGCACAAGTGGCCGAGGGTCCTGGGCACCCACGGGTGCCAGGGGAGGGATGTGGCTTCTGCCTGGCCCCAGCCCTGCCCTGCCCTACCAAGGCACAGGCTTGGGGAGGTGGTGCTCGTCATCCAGCCAGCATGAGCCTGCAAACCACAGCTCTTTGCTCACCCGGAGCCAGGGGCAGCTCCTACAGCTGTGCGAACATTCCAGCGGCTACACCTTGGAGCCGCTCGATGCTGGTACTGCACACAGGACCATCCCACCCACACAGGCAGGGTCAGTGCCAGCCTCAAACTGGAAAACTGAGTGTAAGCCTGGGCGGCACCATAACCAGCACTTCTGTCTTCCGAGTCCACGTTTGAATTCCAGCAGAGGTGTTTCACGAGGGAACTTGCCCCCAAAGCTGCCTTTGAAGGCTGTGTGTGCCTCTCCCAGCTCGCCCAGTGCTCTGCAGGCAGTGCAGTCTCCCCCAGGGCACAGGCTGTGTTTGCACCGTGGGCTTTCCAAGTGTCATCTCCAGGTGACACTGCTACATGTGTGTGTGTGTGTGTGTGTGTGTGTGGAGTTTCACAGTACTCAAAGCAATCAAAGTGGTTTAATTGCCTCAATGCTGTTTCGTGCACAGCAACAAAACAGACGTGTTAAAGCTGAATCGTCAGTCATTCGATCTAAATCAATAAATAATTATCTGTGCCATACCACTGTGGTCATAAGCAGAACTTTCCAGACCCAGATGCACTGGAAATAAACAATAACCACACGTTCACGTGCAAGAAAGAAGGAAAGCAGATGTTCCTCACAAAACATGAGGAATATTTTTCTCCTAAGGGTGTAATAGCGAGATTTGCAAAGATTTGCCGGAGCTGTGAACTGATCATTTATTCCTAAAACAACTCCAGGCTTTTGAAAATTTTATTACAACAATAGCAGATTCATGAGTACCATATCTGATATTATTTCTGCACTGCAATTGTAAAACTGACCAGAGTGCACAAGGGCACCCAAATACGAGCAAAGTGTTGTGATACACTGAGGAGCAGTGACTTGGGTCTTGACCTGTGCAGGAGTTTTATATAACAAATTTCCTGTAATAATTTAAAAGTTGTGAGAGAAAGGGTAATAAAAAGTAGGCATCCTGCAACTGTCACCAGTAAGTTCCATTTTAATGCCCGTGGCATCTCGGAAAAATGCCTATTTAATTATCTCCTAATTAAGAGCTTTCCCCACCCCCTCACCTCCCTGCTCTCTTCCTCCTCTCAGATAACTCTGGGAGCTGGAGCTCTAAGGAGAAACGCCAACTATTGCAAGATTTTAAACAAAAAGTGCAAGGCACGGCAGTGTTTGAGTGTTTCCCGTTCCGAGGAGTGAGCTGTAAGTGCCTCCTCCATCG
Source organism: Sclerurus mexicanus (assembly GCA_013396755.1). Lineage (NCBI taxonomy): Eukaryota > Metazoa > Chordata > Aves > Passeriformes > Furnariidae > Sclerurus > Sclerurus mexicanus. The sequence continues at coordinate 1,166,398 of VWZF01001080.1, forward strand.
TGGCACTCACCCTGACACAGGATGGCACAGCCAGGCACAGCGTCACCTCTGCAGTTGGCCTCTTCTGTCTCTACAGACACAACTCTTCCTCCAAAGAGAAACCTTGCTTTTTCAGCTCGTTTCCAGGACTGGAATTCTTACACAAGATTAAAAAAAAAAAAAAAGAAAAGAAAAAAAAGCAATGCTCCTCTAATAAAACCTACATAAGATAACGCAATTTTTATAGCGCATGAAAATAACAATAAAGACTCAAGCTTTTGTAGAAATCAATGAATCTCCTATTTCAAAAGCTTCTGTGCAAACAATATTTCCTTGAACTAATACAATACACTGAAGTGAAAATTTCAGCTTTACTATAATTGCATCAATAGAGCAGTCACATTCCTCCAAACAGCTCCTCTGAAGATGAGATTTTAAAGCGTGGTACATAAATACAGGAACAGAGAACAAAATAGCTTCCTTTTTTTTTGATAATTAAACAGTTAGCAGCTAAATTGCATTGTAATTGATTGGAAAATTGCTTTTTTAATGAGATTTAGTCACTAGGAAATGGCTTTTTTCTTCAATATGCCCAATGTGCATTGGGTCATTTAAACAGTAAATTGCCTTCCTGGGCTCTCCCATCGAGATTGAACTTTCTGCAAGAAAAGTCACGGCACTGGCAGAGGGGTCCCAGCCCTGCCAGGCCCTGCCAGGCTCAGCCCCATGGCTGGGCAGGTACAGGTGGGTACAGGTGGGTCTCCGTCACCCACCCAGGAGATGAACTCACACCCTGCCACCTCCGCTGTCTCCTCTCCAGCACAGACCTCAGCCTGTACAACCTAAATAGACAAGACAGAGTGTGGGAGAAAGTACTGAATGGCCTTTTTAAAGATGTATTATTTTAGACTTAATGCACTACTATGATTAGCACAGTGTGTAAAAAGAGAGAGCAGCCTTTCTTCAACACTAGAAAGGCCATTAAAATATTTGTTCTCAAGGATATGCTCAGAAAACTGTGTGAACCAAAGCTTGTCCAGATATGTGAAGAGAACTGGGTAAGTATGTACTGAAAACAAATTATCATTTGACAACCTGTTAGATAAAGGAATTTTCAAAATGCTCCAGGAAAAAAAGATTTTGAAGAATCCTGATTATTGTGAATAACCTTTTATGAACAGCAACAAATGCGTTAGACAATTAAGTCAGATCTTTATTGTTTCGTTTCCAAGATCTCTATTGATGTGACTTGGGCTGCAATACAAACAGCAGTGATCGCGATCATTTGTTGCTGCCATAGCAACAGACAAAATTAAAAGGGCAAACTCCCAAGTTGAAGTGGCATCACGGTTGTAGTTTATAATTGCCTGACAGTAAAATGCTATGTGCAGGGTGGCAGCAGCACTTGCAGGTATCTGTGAAGCAGGTTTGCTTGCAGAGATCAAAGTCATTTAGGTCAGGCTCTGATATCAAGGACGAGCACCGGCTCTCACGTTTGTACCAGTTTTCTCTCTCTCTCTCTGTCTCTGCAACTTTAAATATCTGGAAAATGGAGGTAGACTTAAAAAAAAAGAGTTCAGAGCAATCTTATGGAAATTTAGGCTATGTCTCCATTCTCCAGGCTTCTAATTGGGAACTCAGCTGAAACTTATTTGCCAGTTCTGTTCTGGGTTTTAGAAAGTGGCAGAGAACAGAGTCCCCTCTTTCCACGTTCCACCCCCCCCCACCAGGCTCCCAAAAAACCAAAATGGAAGAAACATGCTGTCATGGCCTGACCTTGCAGCATAAGACAAAAATACACTCAAATAAAACCCACGGTCAGAATTGTCATCAAAAAGCATGTGAACCCACTTCCTCTGAAACGCCTCTAAATATAAGGGCATATTTTAAGTACATTTTTGTCCTGTTTTCTGGCTTTGGCATAAAAGAGGTGAGACAAGAGCCTGGACCTGCTGGGTTCCTCAACTGACCCACAAAAATGCACATGAGAATGGCATCTCTCAGCTCCAGGTAGGAAAAACTCCCCTCTTTATGCATCTGCAGAAGCTGCTCAGAGCATCACTTTCCCCATGTGTTTACACGCTCCTGAACATGATGGGGCCATTAGCACAGCTGGGGGAAGGTGCAAAACTCATAAAAATAATAAATAAAAATTCACCATCTTCTGTCAGGCTTCCAGGAGGACAGAGAGAGGTGTTCCACGGAGCCATTTATCCACACAGAGATGGGACTGGTGAGAAGTGCAGGTCACGGGTTGAGGTTGTTTCATGAACTGTTCATCAAGCATCTTTGGAAACTGGGTCTTGGAAGTACAAGCCAAAGGCAGAGCTTAGATTTTCAGGTATGGCTGTAATCAGGCACTAAACCATTTGAAATTTCCAGTACGAGACAGAGCAGAATACATGTATTAGCAGCACAAAGATATTTAATGATACATTATTGACCTCTGGTAAGTGTCAAGCCATGGAAACTCAAAGCCATTTTCTGTCCTATAAAGGGCAACTATAAAGTGAACTTTTAAACTTGAATTGATTTAATGACCCTTTACTTTATCAGCTGTTTGCTGGACAAGACACGAGGGCCAAAGGCTGAGCTGGCCCGTTCTGAAGGAGGATCTACTTCTGCAGAAGGACAAGGCACTTGACTACGTTAAGTGCCGGAAAGCTGAATTTGAGTTCACAATTAATTGTCACATTTGTGCAGCTCTCAAGAACTGGCCAGGGGACCTTTGGATTTGTGACTTCATTACCTTAAAGAAAATCCGACCTGTGAATACACTTTAGTAAAACTTAGTAGGCAAATTCTTCGCTGATAGGGGTAGATACAGCTTTATCTCCAAGAGAAGTGGAAGCGCTCTCAAACACCCAAAAAGCGACTTTAAGTGGTCATGAACAGGTTGTGCTTTACCTGCACAGCAAGGTGCTGTGTTGCTTTCACCCACCAGGTGCAGAGCCCTCCCCCACAAAGCTTTGGTGCAGGGAGACGTCAGGGCTGCTCCTTCTCCCTGCACACCCTGGAGCAGCATTCCCGGGACAGGGACAGGACATCACTTCCCCGGGTGACACTACGCTGCCAATTCTGATCCGAACGAGCAAATAATGTTTCCTGAAATTAAACTACAGGGCCTCTAACTTCAGCCCTTTTCATTTCGTTAGGCCTTTGTTACAATGACAGCAGAAGGGAAATAATACCGCCTAGAGGAACCCCAGCCATGAGTGACAGCAGACACAGCAATGTGCATAATTACAATATTCATAAGTAATTTTTCATTATAATTAACAAAGACAACTGTCTTCTTTTGTTCCGATTACCTAAAGATATGTTAAAAGTAGGTTTGCATAATTAATTACCAAATGTAATGTTCCTTACAAATCCTTGGAGGTTATTCCAGGGACTTTGTTTGAGGAAGTCAACTCCATAATAAACATTATCTGTCATTTCAGAGCTTATAGACTAATTGTGGTGATGTAAAGAGAAATACAGCTTGAGCACCAAGCAGAAAATGAAGCCCGGGGATTATTACTGGCAAATAAAATGCAGACTTGCAGGAAGCTGAGAAGATTCTTTGCCAGTTTAGGGGATTTCTGCAGGGCCCGTGGCAGCTGCCCCGGGCTGAGCCCTTGGCCACACTGGGGGGAGCATCTTTGCCCAGAAGGGACCCCACAGACACCTTGGTGGCTCCTGCAAATTCAAGCAGCAAAGGGGCAAGAGCCCCACTTTTTATTAACTGGAAGCAGTCCGCAATAAACAGCTTAAACTCCTGCTGTAGACAATAATTCTTTGGGGAAGTTTATTTAATACAAGGTTCTACTTCCCGCAGTTTACATCACTTCTTTGATCTTTTAAATAAAACTTTAAAGAAAAGTCTATATATAAACTTATATGGATATATAAAGAAGATCCAATTACAGACCTCATCATAAAATATGCATGCACAAAGGTATGTCATAAAAGCAACATAAAGGAGATGTATTGAATATTTTAAAAGTTTGAGCTCTCAATATGGAAGTACTGTGAAAGGTCAGGCTTTTGAAGAATTCAATCCATTCCCAGTGTTTCCACCAGGCACGTTATCTGTGCTTTGATAATGTCCACAGTACTGAAGCACAAAATCTCCACGAAGGATGAGCAACTTGATATCGTTCACCTTCATTTAATGTCTCTTCGAAATTATTTGCATACTCCCGTATATTTTTCTATTTGTTAACGCCATAAAAATAAATGCTTAAATAAAAATAAATTTGCCATTCATCAATTTTTAGTGCAGTTTGTTGCTTCTCCAACAAAATATTCAATATGGAATTCATCATTATCTCTTACGGTGCATATTTGCATTTATCTACTTGGCAAGAAAAAAAAGCATAGGCAAGTCAGTTTATAATCATATTTTGTGACATTTCATTGCCCTCTCCAGACCGGAAATAAACACCTACAGGGTTGGATTGCTCAGAAAATAGGCTTATGTACATTATATATTTTCACTATGCATCTGTTTTGGGCAGGGGTGGCTGAGTTGGGGGTGTGTGGTTTATTATTATACTGAGCTAAGTTCACAAAAAAGGACACAATTTCCAAACATTTCTATTCCACACCTGTCAGAATCTGGTTTGGGCTGACATGTCATCAGTCTCTTTCCTTCATCCCTTTGTTTTATTTCCTTTTTATTGCATTCTGTATTCTTTGGGTTTAAGCTGATCCCCTTTTCCTAAACTGTTCTTCTCCCTCACATGTACCTTTGCCTCTCCCCTACATCACTGTGAGATGCATTAAAACCACCCCTTTCCTGGGAAAGCCCTAAGAAAAAGATAGCCTGTCCCTCACATAAAAGCCAGCTTCTCCACTAAATTACCAGGTCACAAAAAGGTGGAAGGGATTCTCCATTCCAAAACGACACCAGAGGAAACTTATGCAGCACGCAGTTTGAATTCAAGCAAATGCTGAAAACCTTTGCAGCAGCAGCAGCTCTGACAAGCAAATCCCACTCAAGTCTTCATGTTTTTTCCTTCATGCCCCCAGAACAGCACAGCTCAGTGTCATGGAACAGCCCACAGTGAGAACCAGCCTAGCACTGATCAGTGTACCAGCCACTCTGATCAACCTTTACAAGTCACTTTTAAAAGAGCAATTTTCACTCCTCACCTTCAACTCTACACAATGTTTCCTCTAACACCCACGCCAGCTCTTCACATTTGCAAGTCTCTATAAAAAGTATATTCCTTATTCCTGAAAAGCATTTTTAATATGCTGATGGTGCTGGCACTGGGCTCCAAGCTCCATACAACAGGTGGAATTTTTCTGTGGAAGATTCCCTACAGAACAGTGTAATCTGACCTGCCACAATAACCATCAATTTTCAAGAAGTTTGAGCCTTAGGGATAAGTAGAACAAACTCTCAGAATCAAGAAGAGATATCAAACTTTCATCACATTTGATAGAAAAAGTTATTTTTGGCACAGCAAATGGGCTACTAGAAACAACTCTGTTCACCACCTTTCTCCTCTGAGAGGTCTGGATGTGCTGGAGGGAACTGTGCCCCAGTCAAAATCCGATACAGCCGCTTGTGATGTGATAACCCTGTCCTCCCCCTCTGTGACAACTGCATATAAGACCAAGCATGAACTTTCATTTCCTTCTGCTCTGCTGCCTCTGCAAGGTTTGCCACCACGTGGGGACATCTCTGCCTGCCTCAGTCCACTCACTCTCCCGCACTGGCTACTTGCATTTTTACTTCATTTCTTTCTGAATTACAGGGACGTGTTCATGTACCATAGGAGATGACACTCCTGGTGATCTATCTAATAGTTTGTTTACTTTTTGAGGGGTTTTTCCTAAATAACCAGAAAAGTACGCGAGCTCAAGTTTCTGCCAAATTTTATCCCAATGTGACTCAACCCAAGGCACACAGAAAGTCCTTCAGCAGCAAATGAAGAGATCTCAGTCACAGAATCACAGAATATGCTGAGTTGGAAGGGACCCAACGAGATCATCAAGTCCAACTCCTAGCCCTCAACGAGGTACTACACAAGTTCCATAGTTGAGTATGGTTTGTAAAATACATGCTGCTTGTGTTTTCGTTAGCATGCTGAGACGGTATGGGGGCCTTGTGTTGGCTCAACAGAGGACTTTCACCCTCTGGATCATTGAAAACCCACAGCCCATAGAAGACAACAGTAAGTCCTGAGATCCCACACTGCCTTTTGCAACAGAACCACTGAGAAGCAGCAGTGGGCAAATTCAAAAACAGGCCGTTCAGCTTCTCCCCATCAGCTCACTGCGGGGTATATCGTCAGTTTGATTTCCTCATTTAGTTCCTTCTGCTTCCCATAACACTGCTTTCGAATCACAACAGTGTCTGGGAGTAGGATATGCCAGCTGGCTTTGCAGTATTTTGTAGGCACAAAACTCCTGCCTTTAAATGAGATTAACTTTTGAGCAAAATTAATATACACACGGCACACAGCATAATGAAGAGCAGCCACCAGCCCGTGGCACCAAGGAAATGGACAAAGACAAGGTGTCCTTCATTCGGGTGTCTCAGAGATTGGTGGTAAAGTTTTCACTGTGCCAAAGGATTGCTTAAAAAAATCCTGTATGGAGAGGCATGTAAGTAAGGTTTTACTGGGGAAGGAGGGTTATACAGCAATGGATTGCCTCCTGCCACTCTCAAAGAACAAAAATGTGTCTTAAGCTTCCAGGGAAAACACTGAAATTCCAATGCATCCGAAACCTCAGCAGTGCTTCAGGCACATGATGCCATGTCCTCTGAGTACCTGTCCTGGTGGGGCTGAGCTTCCTTTTCTGACGCAGAGATGTACTTTTAATATTTTTAATAGGATAACAATTTTCTTCTGTCAACACGCCTCCCCCGTTGCTCAGAGAAGAGCACGTCGAGCCTTTATTGCCATCTAGCGACCGAAGCGACCCCGCAGGCACAGCGAACACGACGGGGACTTTGGAAACCCCCTCGTGTTGGTGCTGCTTGTCCCTCACCCTGCACTCCGCGCTGCCCCGTTCCCGCACGCTCTGCGGACCTCTGGAGCTCGGGGTTTCGGGCTGGGAGGGAGCCCGACGTTACCCATCCCCTCGAGGTGCCGCGCCCGGCGTGCGCCGCCCGCAGCCGGCTGGGATGCTCAGGAGCTCCCGGCTCTCCTCCTTCCCGAGCCGGTGCCGGTGCCACCGACAGCCACACGGGGACACCGCAGGACCGAGCCCCGAAACACAGCCACGTCCTTAACGGGGCAGGTCCTGCCGCCCCTCCAAGCGAAAGGGCTGTAAGGCTAAAGCCGGCGCTGTGCTCTAGGGCACACACGGTCGCTCTGGTCCCTGTCTTGCAGTGTGACCCCACGTGCTGTCACAATAACCTGTGACAGAGCACAGGGACAGTCTGCAGTGGTCCAGGGGCAACAGGCCTGGTGTGGGCACCGTCCCCTTACCTGCCTGTTCCTGCCCGTTTGCTGTCTCGTGAGTATCCACTCAGCACTTCATATTTAACTTTCCCACCGTTTGGCTCTATCAGTTTCCGCTTGTATTCCAGGAGATGAACACTCTCAGTTATCCCAGGGTGTCTGTCATTTCCCAAGACAAAGATGTTTGTGCTGCTCCTGGGCTAAGTGGTTCACTGAAGCAACGGAGAGCAGGATTTAATATTGTCTAATTTCACTGGGCCATAACCTGATAAACACCAAGTCCTCAGCTCCCAGTAAGCACAAGAGGAATTGGTGGCATTCAGCGTGACAAAGTATTCTGAAATTACTTCTCTCCTTCTCTCCCTCAGAACATGCATTTTAAAATAAGCTGCTCTCCCTGCTGAAGCAGGTGGGAAAAGTACATTCCTAAGGCAAGCAATATTGGTAACAACACCTGTTGAGCCCCCACCCCTTTTACAGTTTTCTGTAAACTGTAAAACCTGATGAAACCTTTAAATGCTCCTCTTGATAAGGAATAAAAAATCGGAGTCACTCTTTGTTCTTAATCCAGAGTAGCAAGTCTGCACTTTTATTTGCTGATAAAGCTATCACACTTTCAGTGTCTTTTGCTAAAGCTGAGATGAAGATTCCATCTGAAGACATGCCTTTTTTCAGACTTAATCACAAATGCTGTAGAAAGTCTCCTGAAACCAAACAAAGCCCAGTTATGAGTGTTTTTAAAGTTTCATGTTTATAGCCTTCCTATGCCATCAATAAGATGAACAATATAAAAACCCCACAATACAGTTCAAATAATCCATGTAATTACCATGTACTCACTTTTATTTCAAGACCAGAGTCCTGTAATTCAAAACTAGACAAACCCCCTATTTCTCACTTTGGTGCTTTCTCTCTTTAATTCACCAGAAAAATAAAGTTTTACAGGGAGAAGTAATATATCATTTACTGAACCAAGTAGGAAAAGGACAGATTGAGAACAATGGCTTTCAGTTTCACTTAATTAAACTGGACTGAGAGGAAATGATTCTGCCAGGAACTGAAAACCAGAGAAGGATGTTCTGGTCTCTGCTTCAGTAGGGCAAGTACTGCACTGTTCAAAGTAGCTTAATTTGTCAGGCACAAGACATGTTAGAGTCAAGAGAGTGAAAACAGACGCCTCTGGAGCAATGCTTCCCTAGTGCAACCTCACAGGAACCCACCGTGTGTCGGAATCTAAAGAGCTCTGAGATACACTCAGAGGATTAGCTTTACTAGATGTACTTCCTCTGCAAAATATCCCGTTGTTCCTGTTAACACAGAATAATCCTGAATGATGAAATCTATTCTAAATATTCTACATTCTTCAGTACCTTTTTCCACATGGCTAGATTTTTGCCCCATCCTAGCATTTTGCAAAGTTGTCCAATGCAGACATTTGATCTAGAAAAATAAGTAACAGTCATATTAGAGGAAAATTTAGCATTATATTCAATAAGCCATCATATTCAGTAGCAAGGCAACTGGATCCCCTTGTTAGCATGGAAAATTATCTAGAGCTTAATCTCTGATGCAACTGATATTTAATCTACTATTTGCTTAGCAGGAACAACATCAGCCTTCAGCAAATAAAGACAGTTGCTGAAGACTTTCCAAGATTTGAGCTTAAAATTAATGGCCTGAGTCACTATCATTACTTTCCTAAAACTCAAGCAGACTATATAGACAGTGGATCTTGTTTGTGAAGCATAAGTAGTCCATGGAATTAACAAATTCCACACTCTGCAGACAGAGCGTACCTATGGCCAACATATCAAGAAGCTTTGGAATGCAGAGATGGGCACTGGGGTCCTGGACAGTGTGAAGATAAGTAGTGACTGTGTAGGTATGGCCCTTTCCAGGCAGGAGGCCAAGTTCAGTGTGTTGCTTCTCACCTCATGTTTCCGAAGGGTTGGAAGTGGCAGCAGAATGTTGCAATGGTCACAGGTCACCAGCGTGTCAAAAGACTGAGTGTCTTTGAGAGCTTGAGGTGATGTGGAACATCTGCCTCTTGTGGGAGATGGAAAGCCAATCTTTTTGTTCTTTGGGGTTTTGGAGGTCAGTGGCTGGTTCCCTTCTTTCCCTTTGGGACGAACATCTTTCCATGCCATTGCATTCTCAGAGGAGGAAAAGGGAACCGGAGAGGAAGAAGACTGTAGTGGATCACTGATGAGGTTGGAAGTTGACCGGCCAACAAGAACTTTTGTCATTTTACGGGCTGCATTGCATTCAATCTGTTAAAAAAAGAGTATGCATGATAAGGTGGAGATTGGCATTGCACCCAACCATGTGGCCATGCTGTGATTTGGGACAGAGGTGAGACCTGGGGAGGGACCTTGGACAGCCCCTCACAGTGATGCTTCAGTGCAATACACTGTATCATGATACTATGTTTGAAAAGCCAAGACACACTGCCCTTTCTCAGCTAATATACAGCTTTTTGGGAAAATAACCAGGCTGGAAATTAAGCACAAACCATGCTCTTGTTCAGTTTCAAATATGCTTACCAGATGTTGCGAGTACTGGTCATCTGGGAATGACTTACAGCACTTCTGACAAAGATTGCCACCAGTACCTTCAGAAGGGGAAAAAAATGGAGAGAAACAAAGCATTGACCCTAGTTTTGTAGACAGGCTGCTCAGATCCACCTCTGGTCTCTAGTTCTACAGAAACACAGAATGCTGATTGCACCGACCAGGAAGATATTTGAGCTATGACTTCATTTCGCCTTTGGCACAAACCCAATCCACCACCCCTTCTCGCGAACTTCAGGATATTTGAAATTCCATTCCATTCCAGTTTTGTGACTCAAGATGCTTCACTCCTACCCTGGCCCAGAAAATTCTGTTCCTGGGAGTGTTTGCTCTCTCTATTTTGTTTTACCAACTACTACACCTACTGATGCCTGTCCTTTTCTGGAACCATTGACTGGATTCATTAATTTTTTTGCCTCAACATACTCTGTCCAACACCTTAGGCCTAATAAGGCTGCTCTCAACTTCAAGAAATCAGGGTATGCATCACTGGCTTTGTGCATGAAGTGGAAGGAGTTCTAAATCATATATTCTCCTGTGCAACAAACAGAAAGACGAACAAGTTCCACTCCTTTTCTGACAGAAGGAATTTCACTTCCAGAATATAAGGGAGGCATAAAAGAACATGGCCAGTGAGCTACTTGTCAGTGGAACCACACTGGCTTTACAATTACCAGCATAATAGAAGGCAACGCTTGGCCCTTTCACCATGGTTGGTTAAACAACAATCCCCTCCAACCTGGATTACGAAGAATTGTAGAGAAGGCAGGAGAATTTTCATTGAGATTTAACAGTTGACTCAATCCGTGACAATGAGGACTTTTGCTTACCAGTGGGGCGAATAACTGTTGCATTAGTGGATGCCTCACCAGCTTGAAGGTCCACGTCCTTATGATAGGACAGATTGCTGTTCGGACAAACATCTTTGTGTTTGCGCTGGTCTTTGTACATGATGTATTTGTTACACTCCTGACACCTCTCTGTTCGGCTGCCACAGGTGTCCAGGTGTTCCTGCAGCTTGTTGAAGGGTATTTCAAGGTTACAGATGATGCATTTCATGGCTCGTTTTTGGCACTCCTTGTTCTGTGCACGAATAGAGGAAATTATTGCAAATTTCCTATCAGTACTAAAAGAGGGAATTTAGCAAGAGCAATGAGTGACTGTTTCTCAGCAAGGATGAGAAAGTAATAGATTGTCTTCTGGAATAGACTGTCCCATCACAACTGGATGGGTAACCACCATGGGATATACTTCATTACAAAGGGGAAAAAGTATGCCAAAACACTTGAGAGGTTTTAAGTTTCTTCATGGTCCAGGACAGAAGTCAGGGATTTACAAATATTTGCTGTTGAACATACTGAAGTGACTTTTGGTATCTGATCAAAGGGATCAGCCAGAAAGGTAAAAAGTACTGCACTCCATACTTACCTCATGATGCTCCAGCTGGTATTGCTGCACACTTTGGTGACAAAGACTGCATCTGACCTACAAGGAGAACACAGAGTTCACTTGGAGCACAGGAGGATGGTTGATCCTTTCATATATCAACACAGCTTCAAGCTCCTGAGATCCTCCTGTCATTTTCATCCCAACCATCAACTGCTTGTTGGTGAATTTTTGTTACTCTGTCAGGCCTGAGCTGTGTCGATGAGATTTTGAGGAAAACAGGTATCTGACAGTTCTGCAAAAAACTGTCATTCTGTGTGAGGATCAAGTTTTCAAAGATGCCCACGTGAAATGCAGTACGATGTGAAATAGCGTGTATTCAAAATTTTGACCGAGTTTTAACTAAAAAGTATAGGTACGATATTCAGCCACTCTGAAAACATTGGAGGTGGGCTGGTTTCCCAGAGGTTTGCCACGAGAGTTACTCTAGCACTGGGAGCACACATCTGTACCTCATCTGGTTTGTGCAGCTGAGGAAACTGAGATACCACGGTGGCAGCTTTATTCTCTTAAGCTGAACGTGAAAGAAGATCAAAAGATGCTGTAACCAGGCCCAAAGGGTCTTATCAGACCCCTACAGATTTGCTGGGCTATTATAGAAATCAAAAGCTTGTTAATATAGAGCACAGTGACATGACCATCCTACTTCAGGGCTGGCAGGGCTGTTTGCTGTTTGCAAGAAAACCCCAAAGGACGCGTAGCATTCGTCACCTGCTTGTGTGCTTCTCTCTGATGGTCTTCCATATCCTTTTGAGCAACTGGTTCATCACATTCTGCACAGAGGGTGAGAAAACGCATGCAGTGGACCTCATGGAGGGAGAAATTGGCAGCAGACACATCTCGTTTACTGTCAAGCACATATGGGAGGGAAGAGTAAGTGAACTTTTTTCCTTTGTGACCAAATGAAATTGAGGCTAAGCTCATGTCTAACCCTTCTGAGTTTGACTCTTTTTAATTGAAGTGCTTCATTGCTTTTGTTTGCACAATTTTCCCAATGGCCTTGTTCAAGACACACCAAGCTATGCTATCCTCATGGCCCCTTTCAGCCTTCTAGTCTACCAGAGATGGCCAATTACTCTGAAAAAAAATGAATATTTCATCACTTAATTGCAAACATAGCAACAGAAAGACCCATCAGTCATGGGGGGAACTGAGGCAGCTGCCGGGTTTGGCATGGTTCACGCACTGGTCTACCAAATGCTTCAAAACTGCCCACGGAGGTATTCTGTGAAAAGAGAACCTGCAGCAGCGCAGAGGGCTGTGGAAGAAAGCTCTGCACACCAAAGCAGCAAGAGAGCAGCAACCTGGCAATGTGAATGCATTCAAAATATTTTTGTTTCCTCCTCGATGGCCAGCACACTCCTGCTGTGTGCTTCTTCCTCTGTTCCCCCTCTTACAGGAGACCTGGATAACACCAAGGAAAAGCCCAAAAACTCTTGAAAGCCTCCCTTTGGAAGGGTGGAGAGGGTGAAAGATCACTTACCAATTTTTGCAGAACCTGCTCTCTTCTGTCATTTTTCTTGTTGTTCTGCTGGATATCCTTTCTTCTAAGAGCAGAGAGGAATAAAGGAAACGAAACTGAAAGGGTCTGTTGCAGTAACTCCACCCCAAAACAGCTGTTTAGCCAACAATTATTTAAAGGAGAAACATCAGCATTGCCAGACAAGTGTTGATTATTGGTTTTCGGCGTGAATTTCACACAGATTAGTTCAATAGTCCCTTGGAGAAACTCCAGGGTCTCAGTTTCCTTCTTTCCCGCACAGGTTTGGTTTACAGTAGGCTGGTTCAGCAGCTGGCAGAGTTCCTCCACCCCACTGCTGCGGGCCTGGGTATGGTCCCTGCTCTCAGAACCTGGGCACGGGCTGTGCTCTGAACACCTGGGCATGGCCCCTGCCCTCAGATGTGCCCCCAGAACCTGGGCATGGTCCCTGCCCTCAGCACCAGAGCACAATCCCTGCCCGTGTCTCTGACGCGACAGACCCTGCCCAGGCTGGAAAAATGAGATACAGGAGATGCAGAAAATATGAACTGGCCTTCTTGGTCTGTCAGATAGGGGCAATAATACCAATTCTTTCACTTTGCAGAGGTATTGGAAAGAAAATGTCTTTGAATAATGTATCATGATAGATATGCCATAGACAACAGCCGTCACAGGTGTTGCTCAGAAACTGGTGTGGCGCATTTCCCATATAAACAAGCCCCTTCTGTCCCCCATTTTTCTCTGAGAAAAATGAAAGAAGAAGAAAAAGGAAGCGCAAGAAGCCATTATTAGATCTGGGAATAATGAGTGTTTATCTGGATTTTGTAACACAAATTATGTAATGAAGCAGAGAAAAGGCTTTTGAAAGAACATGTTAATGAGATGGCAGCTAAGGGAGAGGTTACAGAGCTGCCAATTCTGAATCAAATTTTCTGTGTGATTTTCTTCTGGATCTTTTTTCTTTTGTTGTCATTAGCCTGCACAGCATTTGAATGTCATTTAGGGCTTCGTGCAAACTATACGGGACCAGTTCTAGGTCAAGAAAGCCCGATCAGCAACACACACTGACTGAGAAAACCCCACTGACTCAAAATTCGTAATGAGGGCTTTTATGTAGAAAGTTGTTGGGCACAGGGATTGTGCTGAAAGGACTGTTCGTTCAGAGTCTCAAGAGCTTTCCTTGGAAAAATATCAGATGCTCCACTGGGAGCTGAGTTGAAAGCTACTCCTGAAGCAGCACAGTGGACTGGCAGTAGCTGGGAAGTCCTGATTGGAGAGAAAATGCAGAGCAATGAAACAGTGGTTTTCTCTGAATGCCGGCAATAACTCCTTCCATTTAAATTCTGTGTAAACCTTCCAGTGCATAATATTACTGTACAAGACCTCTTCTAGGCATCTTTTTAAGGCAAGCATCACACAAAGGTAAGTTCTGAGCTGGTTATTTTTTAAATGTGATTTTCAAAAGCCTAAGTAGAAAACACTTCTTTTTCTTTTACGTCCAGAATGTCTCTGAGTCAGTTATTTTAATTTTTGTTTCTCGATGTCAAGTAGGATATGTCTTACAGTCCTTGTTTAATTTAATTTTGTTAAAACTTCTGTATCTCTGGGTACATGAGCTGCAACATGAAAGAACTTTAAAAAGAATGTGAGAAGAGTTTTTGTCTTGAGGAGGAGTAGCAGTTATCTAGGTCAAACAGACTGCTTCAGAACAAGCAAACTGTACTTGTGTGCTTGGGCAGCGTTTGAATTAGAGGCAGAAAATATGTCTATCTGCAATTAAATGAACCAGCTGCTGCCTGTAAAGCCTCCTTGGCACAGACCATGCTTATCCACCAATAACTGGAGTAACTGGGATGACTGGCTTGTAGTGATTGCAACGCATCAGAAAAGCAGCTTCTCAGAAATGAACTAAACTATAATAAAATCTTTATTTTAGTAAATTGAAAAAGATCTTGTCCAATTTTTCCACCTGGACTGATGACCCTGAAATTCCTACCTTCTAAGTGGGATTGATTTCTAGTCCCTTTCTACTAAAACAATGCAGGTCATCCTTTCTTAACTAGAGTTCAGTAGTGTTCCACTTCTGAGTGGAACTCAACAGTGGTTCACATCATTGACTCTGGTATCTGAAGTACAAAAGAAAAGATTGCAAGACTGCATTTTGTTGACAATGGTGTCAAGCTCATCTAGGCATCTGCTGTCTTGAAAGGTGTGGCTGTTCCTGTGCCCAGCCATAACTGACCCAGCCTCTCAGAGTGGATCTGGTGCTCACTGAACCTATTCAGCTCACTAACAGCAGATAAATGTTCTGCTTTCTTTGTCAAGCTAAATCTAATGAGCCCCAGAGGCACCAGCTGAGAAATGGCACGGCCGGGGCAGGTTAGTGGTAGCGAGCCACAAGATGGGTTTGGCTCCGTTACTCAAACCCTTAGTTCCTGACATGCTTCAAGGTGTCTGTGTTTATTAGGGCAGCAGAAGAGCAAATGGGAGCAGTGGTGTCTAGCAACCAGGAAAAAGGGTTTCAGGTACAAGACACTTGATTCAGCTCCTGATTTCAACTCACGTCAGCGCCCATGCCTAAACCCCTTTGTAACACAAAGATTTGAGCTCCTTTGTAAACTGATCTGGAACTTACTACCAAGAAGAACAAGAGCAACTCATTACTCAGCACTAGGGTATCAAAATTGCTATTTCCCGCCCAGGCTTGGCTTCTCCTCGGGAACCGGTTGAGGTGAGTGAGGGGTGGGACAGGCTCGTTAGCGGGTGCTAGGGGAGGTTTGAAAACGTCCCCGGGGAGCGCGAGCAGCCGTTTCTGCCGCTCCCGACGGGAGCGGGCGGACGGGGCTGGCGCGGCAGTTTGCGGGGCAGTTCGCACGGCAGGTCCTGCGGGCGCAACCCGCTCCCGGCTCTCACAGGTGAGCTTTTGTCTTTATTCCCCCCGCAACTTAACTAAAGCCAGTAATGGTTTCCAAAAAAAAGGAAAGCCGTTGCTGCTGTTCGTACGAGGAGTCTGTCTACACAGGCGCTACCCTCCAAGAAGGATGCAGCCACCCAGGTCTCTGGCTGCGCAGAATGTTTGAGCCTGGCACTGGTAGCAGAGGATGGTATGGGAGGCACCTGTGTACGATGTGAGGGGGTCAGTGACTTGCTGCGCCTAGTGGCAGAGCTTAAGGAAGAGGTGGAGAGACTAAGGTGCATTCAGGAGAGTGAAAAGGAAAATGACTGGTGAAGTCAAACCCTTTCGACCCCTAAGGCAGTCCAACAGGAGACGGCAGGACCCTGCCCCTCCTGCCATAAGGCAGATGGAGCAGACCAAATTGATGGGGGGGAATGGAAGCAGGTCCCTGATTGGAGAGGTAAA